>DF366393.1:0-14717 GCA_000787875.1 Solanum virginianum
TCAAAATTTCATAATTAACTCACGTACAAAAAATGAGGGTCCTAACAATTATGATATATGTAATTTGTTAAATTAAACTTGGTAATTGAGGGAATTAGACCAAATTGTGAAATTATCCTATGGAATGAAAGTGATTGCTAGGGATTGATATCATTGATTGTGATTTGTTATTGAGAATCTATTGTAATATAAGAATAGGGATTTTGTATCCTATTGTGTTTGAGCATAGTAGATATTAGAGATATTGTTATTTAACATCACTTCTGCGTTAGAGAATTGGCTATAAGCATGGAACATAAAGATCATTATACCTTGTATTTTGTGGAATTTGACTTGAATTGATATAATTGTTATCTATGGACTTTTTCATGCACTTCTTATGTGTATACCTATATCTATCTATCTATCTATATACATACATATATCTATCTATCTATATACATACATACATATATATATATATGTGTGTGTTGTGCTGGAAATTTTCTAAGTACAAGTGTGTAGTTCGATGGTATGTGGTTGGGTGGCTATGGCTAAGAGAACTCGTCTTTGTCAATGCTTTACTTTAAGTTAGTTTCCATTTGTTGAGTATCTTGTGGTTGGTGCTCATCACTTGCTATATTTTTGTAGGATGTAAGCCCAATCCCTCTTGCTAGATTTCTTGTTACAGCATTGAGCTTCTGAATCACTTGAGAGGTAGTTGTTTGTCTCTTCGGCAGACCTTTGAGGATTCTATTTTATGTTTTGTTATATTTGAGAACTTGACATTGAGACTTATATTATCACTTGAGAGCATTTATATCATTAGAGGTTTGTACATGTGACCCCAGTTCTGGGATGATCATAGTTTTAATTCTTCTTACATTTAGTTAATGCTTTATATTTTTTTACCTTCCACTTTATTATTGTATTGGAACTTTCAGGTTTTGACTGATCACCTTGATGGGTTAGATGAGTGCCATTACACTCGAACTTCGGATCGTGATAAACATATCCAATAACTCAAATCTAATCAAAAAGGTTAGCTAAACCTACCTCGATGCCAAAATCACATTTGGACAAGCTTTAAATCAACTCAAGCCTCGAAATTATCAGCAAATCAGTCAATCGCTATTAAAAAATAGACATTATGCGTCAAGAGTTAAATTTTGATACCTATATTGGCACGAGTTAGTCTTAGGGGCAAAATGTTCAAAATTAGGGCTAAATTTGATGTTCTCAAAACTGGAAATTGACTCCAAATTATGATTCTACACAAGAAAAGGAGTTTATGGGTAAAAATCCCACTAGTCGAGTTCAAATCGAAGGAGAAATCATCAATTAAAGTTCCCAAATCATAGACTTAAAATCTCCAATTTTAAATATCAAAAATCATGAAATTCAAAAAAAATCAACATAAAAGTCATGAAAATTAAGCAAAATGATGATATAAATACTTACCCAAAAGAATTCCACAACACGTTTCGTCAAAAATCGCCCCAAAAGCTTGAAATATTTGAAAATGGTGTTTTCTCATAATTAAAACTCTATAGGCATAAAATATACTTCATGAACGCGAATTACTGAAGGGATCAAGACCTCCACGAATGCGGGGCTGGGGTTCGGAAGGACTGCCCTCCGCGAACTAAGGGACCCTATTCGTGAATGCGGAGAAGAGGCATCAATACCTCCGCGAATGCAAAAAAGAAAGTATTCTGCACCAAAAATTAGATATATCAGCTAAGATCATAACTAGATACGGACCCTCGGGCTTCATCTAGAACCCAAATTTCATAAACTAGACATGTATCCATACCAAAAATGGCTATCCGAACTCAACAGAATAGTCATAATTTGATTTCAAGGTCTCCTCGACACAATTATCAACACAACTCAAAAAACTAGTTTAAAACTCAAAATATCAAAACTGCCCTCACAAACTTACAAAATTAGGATGAGATCATTTCTAGCATTAGTTTCACCATTTGGAACTACTGAACTGTCAAAATTTTGATTTGAGCTTCTGAACTCCGAATGTTGACCAAAGTTAAACTTTGGCTCTAGAAACAATTAAAAATACAACTTTGGGTCTAAAATCTTTATTCTAACTCCAAATTAAGTTCTGTAACTTCTCCTAGCCTAGATTTGGTATTCCAGAGCTAATAGAATCAATAGGTTTCTAATCCGACACTCGAAACTCAAAATGATACCCAAACTCACTTTTTCGAAATCTTAAGCCTTCAAAAAGATTAAAACTCATATTTTTTTACTTTTAAAACACAGAATTTCAGTTTCAACCATATAGATAATTCAAAAAAGTTCCAAAGCAACTCACGAAATGGCAAAATAGTAATTTTCACAAATAGGCTCAAAAATGACCTGCAAGGTCTTTATATTAAGCCTTGCTGCAGTAGTTGGCTATTGAAAGCTAGAACAAAGAGTTATTCAGCTTTAGTTACTACTCTTGGAAGTCACAAGCTAAGTGACTATGGCAATGGCTCCTCTAAAATCAACGTCTGATGTAGAGGCAGGCTAAATAATAGGAGTCTAAGGAGTCCTAGTGGACCTGGAAGGTCAGCCCCGACCTTTCGTCCATGTCTGAGGAGGCACCTCTGGTGGGGACATCTCAATGATTAAAGTTGAAGTATTCCTTTAAATGGTAGTGTACTTAGGAGGCATGATCTGCAAATGTGTAAGACACGAGTTAGGTAAGAAATTTAATAGAGTAAACACTATTGCATGAACCCAGAGTGTGAATGTGACACCTCGTAACTCTACACTCTTATGTATCCATGCTTCAAGTCTCATTTGGTTAGGTTGGGAGTGTATTAGGGTCGTGCAAGACTTCTAGTACTTAGAAAAGTTCAAGACTTCCCTATGAGTTGAGTTTTGGGTATTGATTTATGAAAGGGTCAACTTTAAATGAGCATAACTTTTAGCACACATAGAATTAGATGGCCCATGACATATCAAATGAAATACCTTTAAGTTATCTTTCCAACGCACTTAGTTTAATATCATTCAAAGGTTGGATGAAAAAGTTATGACTATTTTCGTGAGACCCTCCCATGCAGTGATGTCACACAGGCACTTTGCCGGGCAATGGGGCTTTAGATGGGCCATCTTGGCAACCTTGAACTAGAAAAGACCATTTTTCGTCTAAGACATATAACATAGCTAGTGGTATGGGCTGTGTAGCTTGCCACTGACCGTGTGGCTAGCCGTGGGAGTGTGCAAAGGAGGCCTAGTGAGCGTGAGAGGAAGATCTTGGCTATGTGTTATGACACGGCCATCTTCATGGGCCGTGGTAGGTCTGACGAGTCATGGCCCTGGGTGCAGGGTGGCCTGGCAACATTTTTCTCACTAAGTGTAGTTTAACAAACTACTACACGAATCGTGTAGACCACATAGCCCATGAAAGTGGCCCATCAAAGTAGCGATGATGGTAATTTTTCTAAGTGTTCCCAACTTCTAATTTTTGACCAAGTCTCATCTTATGGGAACTCCATACGACCCATTGAGTGCCACACAACCCATGGAGTGCCACACGATCCGTGAGGCCTTTAGTTGGGCATTACTTTACCAATTTTTCCATCTGTTCACTAATGGTATTTTCGTGAATTTAATTCATTCTAATGACTTTTTTAGGCTTCTAATGCTATCTTAACCTCCCCAAAAGACTTAAATCCTATTCCTAAGGATCAAACACATTACTCTCAACTTGAACACACTCTCAGATTGTCTCAAAAGCATCTACCAAGACCCCAATACAAATTCAAGAAAGCTCAAGAAGAAGTTTGGATTTCAAGACTCCATTTCAAGCTTCCATTCTTTCCTAACTCAATTTCAAGAGACTCAAAGTCTAAGGTATGTGGGTTTCAACCATTTGGTTCTTTCATCCATAGTGCCCAAGCTTCTATTTTACATAAATTTCATGTCTCTAAGTTGATATACGTATGGGTCTTATTTACTGTGAATTTGACTATGAACTATGTTGGGGTTTCATAAAAAGTTGTGATTGTTTGAACATGTGTTCAACTATGAACCTTGAATCTATCTTGAGAATTGATGAAGGATTTTGATGTATGTTTCATGATGGTATTGCCTAGTATTGGTGGGTTGATTTACTTCAAGTTTACTTGCATGATTTCACTCTTGAATTGCATGGTTTTATACTAGCATTGCACACCCACCAAGTGTTTGATAAAATGGTCGGTAAATGTATCTTGAGTTGTTGAAGGCCTAATACTTGGCATATGAGTTAAGTGACTTTATGATAATGAAAGGATGGTATTTATGTGATGATTTCATGATATGTATCTATAGTGTTGTGAGTTGACCATAACAAGTTGAGGGGTTATACCTCAATCGCCTTATATAGGGGTGGTAAGCCATGAACCAATTGAGGGGTTGATTCCTCAATCACTTCCGGTGGAGGGTAGTTATGTCTGTCAACCAATTGAGAGGTTGATACCTCAATCACCTCGGATAGGGGTGGTAAGCCATCAACCAATTGAGGGGTTCATATCTCAATCACTTTTGATGGAGGGTGGTTATCCATCAACCAATTGAGGGGTTGATTCGTCAATCACTTCTAAGGGGTGATCTACCTTGGATTCTAAGTACTAAGTTGCTTGGTCTATGATGATGGTCTCTTTCTTCACATGTAATATGTTTTATATAAGCATGTTTTACTTCAAGTATCAGTCATATATGTCATATTATTATTATGATATCCATTCCTTATAATATTGCATTTTGACTATGTTGCCTATCTCTTGTTGCATTGCATCCTACATACTTAGTACATTCAAATGTACTAGTGCATACTATATGCCTACATGAATTACCATGTAGGAACTGGAGCTCCTCATGATCATCCTCATTCTCCTCGTGGCTAGTACTATCTCTACAAAGCAAGTTGGTGAGTCCTCAATTTCCAGGACAATGTCTTTGATCTTGTGCTATGTATAAAGACTCTCTTTCTTTTGATGCATATTTATGACTATGAGGGTGAGCCTAAAAAGTTGTCTTGGCCCCGCTCCTATCTACGTATTAGAGGTATTGTTGGAACATTATGATGTATTAATGCTATACTTTGACTTTCTATGATTCTATGGTATCAAAGATGTCACTTAGCCCCGTATTTCCCCTTTTCCTATCTATTGTTGATGTACAATTGATTTCACAATCTAGGATGTGTAATTATATTCTAAGAGGCTTTTTTGGGGTTCCCTCGGGATCCCCATTTGTCGTGTCACGTCTAGGCCCTAGGTTTGGGTCATGACAAACTTGGTATCAGAGCACTAAGTTGTTAATAGTCCTTGGCATCTAACACACTGCGTCGATTAGAGTCTTATTCATAGTTGTGTTGTGTACCACAACTATGAGTAGGAGGTTATGACACATGTTAGGAAATGTTCCCCTTTTTCATGATCCATGTCATTCTATAGAAGTTAGGTAAAGTTTTCTTCCTAATGAATGTTTTTGACCCTTTTTAGACCACCTCTAACACAAGAGGAAGAATAGCATGCACTCCCAAAGAACAATTGGCTCATAGAGAGCTCCAGGATGCTCTCACTTTGCCAGCTCAAGCCATGGCTAACCAAGTCAACCAAGGGGCCAAGCCCCTCATGCTTCTACTCCGATATCTTAGGTGAGGGACTTTATAAGGATGAATCCACCGGAGTTCAATGGGTCTAAAGTGGATGAAGACCCTCAAGAATTTATTGATGAGGTATACAAGGTGTTGGCTATCATGGGTGTTAGATCGAAAGAGAAGGTGGAGTTGGCGGCTTACCAACTCAAGGAGGTGGCCCAAATATGATATACTCAATGGAAAAAGGAGAAGGGGAACAACAATATGATTCGATAGAAAGAGTTTAAGGCAAATTTCCTCAACTTGTTCTTTCCTTTTGAGCTTAGAGAGGCCAAAATGATGGAGTTCAGGAATTTAAAGCAAGGATAAATGAGTGTAAGGGAGTATACCCTCAAGTTCAACCAACTCTCAAAATATGCTCCACAGTCGGTGGCCAATCCAAGATCTAGAATGAATAAGTTTATGATGGGTGTATCTGATTTGGTGAATGAGGAGTGTCAGGCTGCTATGTTGATTAGTGACATGGATTTGTCCCACTTGATGACTTATGTCGAACAAATGGAGGGGGGAAAACTTAGGAAAAGGAGGAGTGGTGGGCCAAGAGGGCTCATTTTGAGGGTAAGTTCCAAACTCCCAAAGGTGATATGTTTTATCAAGGCCAAGGGTCTACTTATGCTCCTAATAGAGGATTAACCAATGACAACCCAAGAGCCCAAGGTGATAGTGGTGCGGAACCTAATGTTATATGTCCAAAGTATGGTAAGGGTCATGGTAGCCCATGTTTGAAGGACAATAATGCTTGTTTTAGTTATGGTGAAGTGGGGCATAAGGTGATGGATTGTCCACGTAATCGCAACAAGGGTAAAGATGTTCATCCACAAGGCCGAGGTGTAAATGTGATTCCTTTGAGAAGAGGTGATCAACAAGCAGGTGCCCCAAGGCACAATCGATTCTATACTCTTCATGGGAGGGAAAGGGTTGATGAGATGCCCAATATCATCATCGGTATGTTAAAAATCTTTGATTTTGAGGTGTATACATTGATAGGTCCGGATATCACTATTCTTTCATTGTTCCTTTGTTGTTAGTGGGCTTTGCATGTGTCTTGAATTGTTGTGTGAACCTTTTGGTGTCTACTTCATTGGTGAGTCTATTATTGCTAGGGAAGTCTATAGGGGTTGTCTCATGTCCTTATTGCATATAGTATTATTTTGTGATGTTATTAAGTATGTCATAGAAGAGTTTGAGGTCATTCTTGGGACAGATTGGTTACATGCATGCTATGCCTTCATTGGTTGTAGAACCCATATGGTGAGGCCCAATTCCCTAGTGAACCCGTTAATGAATGGGAGGTTGTAAGGTTATAGTAAAAGGTAGGTCAATTTCTCGTCTTAAGGTCCAATTGATCTCTAAGGGGTTGTATATATCATCTTGTAAGAGAGTTAGGTATGTTGAGCATAAGGTCCTTCCTATTGAGTCATTTTCGGTAGTCAATGAATTCTTGATGTCCTTTTTGATACTGAATTTGGGGTAATGTCTTTTAGTTTTGGCTAGTGCACCAGCTATGTCTATAGGTCTCTTATATGGGGCCTTTAAACCCTACCTTGGTATGTTTGTGGTGGTCTTTGGTGATGATATGTTAGTTTGTTTTCGAAAGTAAGGAAGTGTTTGTGAGTCATTTGGGGGTGATATTGTGGATTTTAAAGGATATAAGGTTGCTTACTAATGGTGGAAAGTAGGAATCTTTGGGGTTACAAAAAGGGATGGTTGGAGAAGTTCACCAGTTGACTAGGTTAGGAATGAGGTTGGGTGAAGTTGAGGATAGGGGTGTAGTGGTTTTGATAGTTTCGAATCTTCTTGGGTTGAAGGGGTCTTGGTTAAGCAAGGCCTTGATTCCGCCTTGATAGAGTTGGAGGTTTGGGTGAAAGATGGTAGAGCGGAGGTTGTCTCCCAAGGGGGAGATGGTGGTTTATGGTGCCAAGTGGACTATGCATGAATAAGGTTGGCAATTGGGTTAAGGTTTGTAGGTCCTTGTAGGGTTTGGAGGAGGAATTGGTCATTTGCATAAGGATGGGAGTTGCCTATGGATATGAATATAGCTTTTTTGGTGTTTCCATGTGTCTATGTTAAGATGGTGTGTGGTGAGCTAAGTGTTATGGTGACTTTGAAGGTTGTGGATGTGATCATGGACAATTGAGTTATAAAAAGGGTCCGAGGAAAATTTTGGATGGTTAAGTGAGGAAGTTGGGGAAACAAAGGTGTAGCTTTCATCAAGTCCTTTAGACGAATCAACAAGTTAAAAGTGCCATATGAGAAGCCGAGGCGGACATGATGAAGTGGCATCCCTATCTTATTCCAATCTATCTAAGTCTAAGGCACTAGGTTCTTTCTTTTCCCAAGCGGTCCTAATCCATCAAAATCTTGAGTCTCATGGCATGACATGCTTACATGTGCACTAAAATGATTTATGTGATGATTTGAATGATTTAAACACATTTTGGTATGAGCTTTAACTACTTCATGATTTTCAAATAATAAGCTATGCATTGAATCCCATGGTTGGGAGTTTCATGTTCTAAATCTAGCCTTTCAAGCCTTGTCCTCCGACATTCGAGGACAAGTGTTTCCAAGGGGGAGATATTTTGACACCCCATAACTCCACGCTCTTATGTATCCATATTTCAAGCCTTATTTGGTTAGGTTGGGAGTTTATTAGTGTCGTGGGAGACTTCTAGTACTTAGACAAGTTCAAGACTCCTTATGAATTGAGTTTTGGGTGTTGGTTTATGCAAGGGTCAACTTTAAACAAGCATAACTTTTAGCAAACGTGAAATTGGATAACCCACAAAATATTAGATGAAAGAACTTTGAGGTAGCTTTCCAACGCACTTGGTTTCACCTCATTCCAAGGTCAGATGAAGAAGTTATGACCTTTTCCATGAGACCCTCCCATGCAGTGATGTCACACGGGCACTTTGACGGGCAGTGGGGCTTTGGACAGGCCATTTGGGTTGCTTTGCACTAGAAAAGACCATTTTTAGTCTAAGACATGTGACACTGCTAGTGGAAAGGGCCGTGTGGCTTGCCACTGACCGTGTGGCTAGTTGTGGGAGTGTGCAAGGGAGGCCTAGTGAGCGTAGGAGGAAGATCTTGGCTCTGTGTTGTGAAAAGGCCATCTTCACAGGCTGTGGCAGGCCTAACATGTTGTGGACCTGAGCGTGGGGTGTCCTGGCAACATTTCTCTTACCAAGTGTAGTTCAATGGACTACTACATGGACCGTGTAGCACCACAAGGCCCGTGAAAGTGGCCCGTGAAAGTGATGATGACGGTTAATTTTCTAAGTGTTCCCAACTTCCAATATTTGACCAAGTCTCATCCCACGGGCACTCCACACGACTCGTGGAGTACCACATGACCCATGAAGCCTTCAGTGGGGCATTACTTTGCCAATTTTTCCATCTGTTCACTAATGGTGTGTTTGTGAATTTAATTCATTCTAATGACCTTTTTAGGCTTCCAATGCTATCTTAGCCTCCCCAAAAGACTTGAATCCTATTCCAAAGGATCAAACTCATTACTCTCAACTTGAACATACTCTCAAATCCTCTCAAAAGCCTCTACCAAAACCCCAATATAAATTCAAGAAAACTCAAGAACAAGTTTGGATTTCAAGACTCCATTCCAAGCTTCCATTCTTTCCTAACTCAATTTCAAGAGACTCAAGGTCTAAGATATGTGGGTTTCAACCATTGAGTCCTTTCACCCATGGTGCCCAAGCTTCCTTTTTACATAAATTTCATGTCTATAAGTTAATTTACTTATGGGTCTTATTTAATATGAATTTGACTATGAAGTATGTTGAGGTTTCATAAAAGTGTGATTGTTTGAGTATGTTTTCAGCTATGAATCTTGAATCTATCTTGAGATTTGATGAAGGATTTTGATGTATATTGCATGATGGTATTACCTAGTATTGGTGGGTTGATTTACTTCAAGTTTACTTGCATGATTTCACTCTTGAATTGCATGGTTTTATACTAGCATTGAACACCCGCCAAGTGTTTGATAAAATGTCTGGTTAATGTATATTGAGTTGTTGAAGGCCTAATGCTTGGCATATGAGTTAAGTGACTTTATGATGATTCAAAAAAGGTATTTATGTGATGATTTCATGATATATATTTATAGTGTTGTGAGTTGACCATAACTAATTGAGGGTTATACCTCAATCGCCTCGGATGGGGGTGGTAAGCCATCAACCAATTGAGGGGTTTATTCCTCAATCACTTCCGGCGGAGGATGGTCGTGTCCATCAACTAATTGAGGGGTTGATACCTCAATCGCCTCGGATGGGGGTGGTAAGCCATCAACCAATTGAGGGGTTTATTCCTCAATCACTTCCGGCGGAGGATGGTCGTGTCCATCAACTAATTGAGGGGTTGATACCTCAATCGCCTCGGATGGGGGTGGTAAGCCATCAACCAATTGAGGGGTTTATTCCTCAATCACTTCCGGCGGAGGATGGTCGTGTCCATCAACTAATTGAGGGGTTGATACCTCAATCGCCTCGGATGGGGGTGGTAAGCCATCAACCAATTGAGGGGTTGATTCCTCAATCACTTCTAAGGGGTGGTCTACCTTGGATTTCATGTACTAAGTTTCTTGGTCTATGATGATGGTCTCTTCCTTCACATATAATATGTTCTAAATATATGCATGTTTTACTTCAAGTATCAGTCATACATGTCATATTATTATTATGTTATCCATTGTTTATGATATTGCATTTTGACTATGTTGCCTATCTCTAGTTGCGTTACATCCTATATACTTAGTACATTCAAACGTACTAACGTATACTCTATGTCTACATGATGTTACCATGTAGGAACTGGAGCTCCTCAGGATCATCCTCATCCTCTCTGTGGCTAGTACTATCTCTACAAAGCAAGTTGGTGAGTCCTTAATTTCGGGGATAATGTCTTTGATCTCGTGCTATATATAAAGACTCTTTTTTCTTTTGATACATGTTTATGACTATGAGGGTGAGCCCGGAAAGTTATCTTAGGCCCCACTCCTATCTACACATTAGAGGTGTTGTTGGAACATGATGATGCGTTAATGTTTGACTTTCTATAATTCTATGGTATCAAAGATGTCACTTAGCCCCGTATTTCCCCTTTTTTATTTATTATTGATGTATAATTGCTTTCGCGACCAAGGATGTGGAATGATATGCTAAGAGGCTTGTTTGTGGTTCCCTCGGATCCCAATTCGTCGTGTCACGTTTAAGCCCTAGGCTTGGGTTGTGACAGTGAAATAAGTCAGAAAATTTCTAATGTATTATAGTCTCTTGATTATAAATGTGGTACGCGATACACCCATAAACAAGACTCGATTAGACATAGATTTATAAACACCCTAAGACTCTTAAACTCTATGATCTAATACCAAGTTTGTCATACCCTGATAAGGTACCCTAGACGTGGCTAGCATTTGAAATCATTATTAGTCCTCAAGCAAACCACTTGGCTCAATCACTCATTCAATCAACAGCGAAAGACTCTTTCAAAAATATAAAGAACATTTTAGTGGGCAAATTAATCTGTGACTAACAAAATAAAAGTTTTAAAAAATTAACAGTCCAAAACAATCCACTATCACAAAAGTAGTTTTAGAGAACAAATCTAAAAAACAGAAACATCAACTCTAATCAATCATCATCTATGAAGTCTCTAATTCTAAATATCTAGGTGTTATCAATGGCAGGTTCATGGTTACCTAAAAAATAAAAATAAATGCTAACCTACTAAAATAAGCATAAAAAGATCCTTCGAATGTAAGGAGGTTTCACCACAATGGTTGAGATGAAATAGACCATCAACGGAACTCTGCTAATGATCTATAACACTTGTATTTGCATTATACAATAATCTAGTGCCTAATAGTATTAGTACATGAAAGGTACAATTGTAAAATAGCTAGAAAATAATAGGTTCAAGATATACTCAACTCAGATAACTCGACAGTCAAATAACACAAGTCTAAAGTAAATTATGCTTTTTAAAACCTCCTTTATAAGGGACTCAAACCAATCATTTAGAGAACTAATATGTTACATTTAGGAGTTTCTCTAATCATTAACCATTACCTATGAGGCGGTGATGATACAATGAAGTAATGTCGTTACGACATTTGTCCAATAATTTGCCAAGGTAAGGGATAAATTAGTATCGTTATACCACAATTAAATCAAGCCATCTTTTGGGACAATAAAGAAACATTTAACTTTAATAATTCAATCCTCATCAACGCTGCTATATAGTTATTGGGCTTGAGTTGGTATTTGGTCTCACCCAATCCAGTGCTCGACATTCATCTCAAGACTTAATATGCTAAAAAAAAACTCCAAAATAATCAGTTCAATCAAGTCATTCAGTTAGTCTCATTGAACTCTTATCAGTATAGAAATCATCTCACAATTAAGTCATTCAACCAATCATGCTTTTGACTTATTTCCATCCTTTAAGAGAAATGTAAATATATATATTTATTTGACATTAGTTCATATTTAATTTCTCTTGTTAAATTTAGTAGATATAACGAAAAGACCTTTAAAGACTACTTGCATTACGTTCATATTAATCTTATTCTCCTTCAAGACATTCATAATTCATGTTTTCCAATTCAATCAATACATAGAATTACTAATTTTTAAGAAATATTTAATTTTGGTTCATAAGGAAATAGGAATAAATAATTACTCCAAGTACATAATTCATAAACACATAAATTTATACAATAATATGCAAAAATTATCACGATTTAAGATAATTTTAAAGAATTCCAACATAAAAGGCTCAAGGACTCAAACTTGAACTCAACTTTATCAAACCAAAAAGTAGGACACATGGATGAACTTAATCCAATGTTTTAGTTAGCTTTACATACCTAGAATGAAGATTAAGCACTCAAAAGTCGATGATTTTGCTTGTTCCTCTTGAACCATAGTCTCTTGTTTTCTCTCAATTCACCATTCTTAAAGGCTAAATGTGTTAATGAGGGGAAAATAGCATTTAGGAAATATAAGGTCAATTTCAACATCAAAACAACGTGGATTAGGTGTAGGAAGGGTGAGAAAAAGACCATAATGCCTCTCATTAAAATTAAAATTGGGGCAACATTAGGCTTGTCATGAAACAAGTTTGCAACGCGAACTTGCTCTGCCTTAATTCATTTTTTTAGATTTTTGTGAGGGTGATTTTTGAACCACGATTTACTAGGTTCAGGGTGCAGACTGGTCGTATATGCTTCTAGTTAAGCGATTTTTCCACAATGAATTGTCTTTCAAATCCCTTGGCCAAAAGTTCCACTGAAGCCATTTTTCTGCTTATTTTTGAACCCTTCCGATTTTGCAGCTTGGTCTTAGGTAAAATGATTTGGGATGTTATGTTTTGGTCCAATCTTAAGCTAGGGTACTTCAGGGTATTACATAGGCACATTTTGTCTAAATTACGGAGTAAATGGGGATCGAGTCTTTCTAGCCCCTGTGACCTTAATTTAAAATTAATGCACTCGTATGCCAAGGAATTGTTCCTAAACCTACGATGAAAGTTATTTCTATACTTTTATTTCAAATATTTTTAGCAATGATGGAATAGGTCGTTATAATAGGCACTCCCTCTATCCCATTTTATTTGACACCTTTTTCTTTTTGGTCCATCCCAAAAGAATGTTACCTTACTCTAATTAGAAACTATTTAACTTAAAAGTTTTTCTTTTGCCCTTAACAAAATGATTCTCAGGCACACAGATATCTAATAATGATTTTAGACTAGTAATTTCAAAGGTTTTTATTTTTGTCTTAAACACTATGTCAAGTCAAAGGTGTCATATAAAATGGGATGGAGGGAGTACTAATTTACCCCTTATTCATCCCTGAATGATTAGCGCAAGAGTAGGCACGAGTCAATTGGAAATTTCTCCAAAACCAAGGAAATGAGTCATCATGGGTAACGAAAGATCGCATAAATCATGGTTTAAGCACAAACAGTCCTCATCAATGGATTGAATAACAACGAATGATATTAAACTGCAAAAAAAGTTTGTTTAATAGCCGCACTTGATTAGGTTATAGCAGCTGAAGTGCCACCGCGGCAGGGAGGGTCTGCCTCCCATTACAGCGGTGTAGGCAAGACCTTAATTTCGGGCAGTCTTATTTCTGTTCAAATGTACAAATTCGGGTTTAGACAACTCAGACTAACCCTTTTCTGGTCAAATACTATATCTAGAGTTATACTAGCCCAAACTCTACTTTGAAAGCTTCTACAGGATCCAAGATTTTCTACATACCATTGTCACGATCCAAGCTTAGGGTCTAGATGTGACACGGCGAATGGAGAACCCGAAAGAACCCCAAACAAGCCTCTTAACTTAGCATTACATATCATTAGTCGCGAAAACATATAAAAGACATAAAGAGTAAGAATAGGGGCTAAGGGGAAAGATTGCATAACATCATAATCAAGAGACAAAGAGTCACAACTCATATCATAGATACATAACATGTCCAACAAACACCTCTAATACTTAGATAAGAGCGGGGAACAAGACAAAGCAACCAAGCTCACCCTCATAGTCAAAATAAAAAATAAAGAAGAGTGTCTCAATACATAGCAAGAGAAACATAGACTAAGGTCCCCAAAGTGAAGGACTCACCAACTAGCTTGAGTAGTACCGAACTAGCCATGTAGAGGAGAATGATCAACTTGGACACCGGTTCCTACATGGTGATATCATGTAAGCAAGAGTATGTGTTAGTACGTTTAGATGTACTCAGTATGTAGGATGCAATGCAACAAGAGATAGGCATCATAGTCAAAATGCATAACATTAGGCAATAGGCATCATATAACAATATGTCATGAATGTCCAAAGCTCAAGAAAGATGTTTAAGTAACTTATACTCATATAGGATATCATATGTATAGAAGAGACCAAGCTAGATTTCCAAACTCACCCCATCACCATGGTGGTGCGGTACAAACCCCTCATATGGTTGATGATAATTTCACCTTA
Organism: Solanum virginianum; assembly: GCA_000787875.1. Taxonomy (NCBI): domain Eukaryota; kingdom Viridiplantae; phylum Streptophyta; class Magnoliopsida; order Solanales; family Solanaceae; genus Solanum; species Solanum virginianum. Next base: position 14,658 of record DF366393.1, read on the forward strand.
TCACCCTGGTGGCGAAGTACAAACCCCTCATATGGTTGATGAGTACAAACCCCCACCTTG
>DF366392.1:2959-21682 GCA_000787875.1 Solanum virginianum
TGATTCCACTCCCCACGTGATCTGATAATTTTGGTGTTGACTACCATTCCTATGCTGGCATATAGTTCAAGGAAAGGGAGAGGGCCTTTGGGGATAACCCTGACCCCCCAATCCATCGATGCTAAGTCAACATCCCATGATAATATATACATACATATATATATATATATATGTATATATATGTATATATATATATGTATGTATATATATTCAAAGAGGAAAGTCATTTCAAATCACTTCAATACGTAATTGGACTTAAAGCCCAAACATCATTCATAAATTTTATACTTCGGCTCAAATGCCAAATCATTGCTCACAGTCATAATACTCTTGCATAGGAATAGCTCATTCATACATACAAAATGGTGCAAGCACCCATAATTCTCAAAGAGCCATAATCATAAACATATATGTGATGACACTATTCTCATAGTCATAATCTTATATGATGGTGAAAAAAGCTTGTTTATTATTGGAGCACTCCCTCAAAATAAACTAGAGTTTACTGTTGTCCTCGATGATGTGACATCAAATAGGAACAATGGTAATAGCATTCCTATTCATGGACGTCACAATGAAGCTGATAGGGAGAGGATACGGCGTCCTTACCAGTCAAAAACCTTCAAGGTGGAGATTAGTTTTGCTTTCTGAAAGGAAACTAAACACTGTAGTGACAGTGTTCATCAAAAATCCCTCGATCTCTTCTTCTATTTTCATTTTCCAGTCAATCTTGCATCAAAATGGGGTGGGGCCCAAGATATGTCCCGAGCTCACCCTCAAAGTAAAGATAACATAAGCAAAAACAATAAATGGTAGAGGAATGGTCACTTGTCCTTGGAAGATAGGACTCACCATAACAAGCAAAACTTGAGATCAAAGCTAAAGTCTTACGGTGGATGATCATAGTTCTCGATTCCTACATGGTGAGATTATGTAGTCAAAAGTATGTGTTACTACGTTTGCACTAATTATGTGGGATGCAATGCATGTAACTTACCAAAACCTGCATACAATATTAGATGCTAAGGGCACATAATATAGAATGAGATATATAACAAGGAATGTAATATAACAAGATGCTATGAAACTCATGATGTAAAAAATGCAAATGATGCTCATATATAGTAGGGATGTAGCCATAACCAACATCTCAAACTCATGCGAGTAATTACATGAATTTTCCCAATGTTAACCTCGCATCGGGTGAGAGAAGATTACTTGCCAAAGGTGATCTACATTACACCTTACGAGCCGGTCATTTCATATGTCACGGCCACCTTCCTTATAGCCCGATCATTTTGGAATGATTTCCTTAACAAAACAGATCATATCATATCATAAATGAATAGACATCCCCTACGATCTGATAATTTTGGTGTTGACTACCATTCCTATGCTGGCATATAGTTCAAGGAAAGGGAGAGGGCCTTTGGGGATAACCCTGACCCCCCAATCCATCGATGCTAAGTCAACATCCCATGATAATATATACATACATATATATATATATATATGTATATATATGTATATATATATATGTATGTATATATATTCAAAGAGGAAAGTCATTTCAAATCACTTCAATACGTAATTGGACTTAAAGCCCAAACATCATTCATAAATTTTATACTTCGGCTCAAATGCCAAATCATTGCTCACAGTCATAATACTCTTGCATAGGAATAGCTCATTCATACATACAAAATGGTGCAAGCACCCATAATTCTCAAAGAGCCATAATCATAAACATATATGTGATGACATTATTGTCATAGTCATAATCTTATCAAATCATATACATAATCATAATTGGGCTTAACTCACTTTATAATATCCATAAAAATACAATATTCATGAATGCATATGCCATTAATGATGTGAGAATAGCATGGGTAATTGAAAGTCAATCTAAAATCAACAATATAATATGAAATTCAAGTGAAAATATAATTAAATTCATATTTAAAATCATAATATAAATCACCTATGCACAAACAAGCTTGAAAGGGGATACACATCATCATAACTTCGTAACATTATTGAAATTTATCATGTAAGGGCTTAAAGTAACTTAAAATCATCAAATAAATATAGCCCATACCTTAGTTGAATTTAATAAATCAATATAATGGAAACCCGCATTTAAAGTAAACTTAATTTCATGAAAAATTGCTTGAAAAGATTTGGGTCTCCTTGATTGGAATGAATCAAGGATCAAAACCTATATACCTTAGCTAATGAGGGAATCCCAAGAAGAAATTTGAAGAAGAATGAGTCCTCCCTTGATTCTCAAGCTAAAATCCCCACTAGAGTTCTTGAGAGAAACTTGATAAAATTTGATCCTAGAGAATAAGAGTTAGTCTTGAATGAGGGGTTAGAATTAGTGTAGGAGAGGTTTAGGAATGTATAGGGGTTTAAAGGTCTTAAAAAGCCTTGGGGATGGGCCAAAATATCAAAAATACCTTAATAAAACAAGTACTTGAATTTTAAATGGGACTTCTCAAGGCCAGCTTCATAGGTTGTGAAGCTCTTCACGGTCTGTCAAGGCACCTTGTCTAACCCAAAAAGATTTTACAAAAAAGGCATAACGTCTTGCTCCAAACTCTGAATAAGGTGAAACTGGATGCGTTGGAAAGCTAATTCAAAAAGCGTTAATTTGATATGTCATCGTCCACTCAGTTTATTTTGTGCTAAGAGATATGACAATGTAAATTTGTCCCTTCCATTAGTTCTTACAAAAAACATAGCCCATGGAATTCCTTTGTATTTGGCTTGATGTAGGAGACCCATGATAGCCTTAAACAACATAAATAAGCCTGAATTAAAGGCTTAAAAGTTAACTTAGGTTGATCTTGAAGATCTCATACTTAGAGAAATTTTACGAAATCAACTGCATGGAGGGCTTTACGGCCCGTGAGACACCACAGAATCTGTGTGAGCGGCCGTGTGACTTGACTTGGTCCCAAAATTGTGGAATTTTAAGCCAAGGCCACTACACAACCCATCACACGGTCCGTGAAGTGTCACATGGATCATGAGAGGTCCAGTGTAGTGTATCTCAGTTTAGAAACACCACATGCAAGAGCCAAACCTCAACCAAAGGTCAAGCGTCCACTTCACGAGATGCTACATGGTCGGTGTGACCTTCACATGGGCCGTGAGGTCTTCCCTGAAGTGCCACTATAGTCTAAAGTTCTCTGAAATAAATTTTTATGCTCTGACAAGGTCGTACAATGTTTGGGTCATTACATCATCCCTCCCTTGGGAACATTCATTCTCGAATATGCTAGAACAAGGCTTGACTTAGAACATGAAAAATCAGAACACAAGGTACAATGCATAATTCATCATTTGAAAATCATAAAGTCTTTAAAACTCATATCAAAACGTATTTAAATCATTCCAAACATCATAAAAATCATTTTCATGTACATGTATACATGTCATGTCATGAGACTTAAGAATTGAATAATTGAGACCATTGGGAATAGGAAGAACCTAATACCATGGTCTTGAGTAGGTTGAAAAGGATAGAGGTAGCATTGCATCATGGTTGATTCCACTCCCCACGTAGCACTTCCAACATGTTAATCCTAGTTGTAAAGCATCTCCACTTGCCCATCCAAGATCTCAATCAGAATTTCCTCATAAGCCAAGTTCTGCTCAACCTCAACACCTTCCAAAGGCACAATAGCACTAGTATCACCAACCAACCTCCCCAACATAGACATATGGAGTACCTAGTGACTCGAATTCAAATCTAGAGGTAACTCCAACAAATAAGCCACATTTCCAATCTGCTCAACACCATCCTAAGGACCTACATACTATGGACTTAACTTGCTCTTATTCCCAAAATGTATCACACCGTTCATAGGTGAGACCTTCATATACTCCTAATCTCCAATACGAAACTCAAGATCCCTCTTTCTAACATCCGAACAAAACTTTTGATGACTTTGAACCATCAACTTTTCCCTAACTAACCACTCTTTCCATAGCTTTCAACACTAAATTTAGGCCTAACGAAGTCACCTCATCTAACTCAAACCATCCCATCAAAGACGTATATCTTCTACCACAATAAGCCCCCAACCGTTATACCAATGCTAGCATGAAAGCTATTGTTGTAAGCAAACTCAATAAGTGGAAGATGATCATCCCAATAACCTTTAAATTCTAATACACAAGTCCTCAACATGTTCTCCAAAGTTTTATTTGTCTTCTCGACTTATCCATCGGCTTAAGGATGAAAGGCGGTACTCAACTTCACCTTAGTACCAAGTCTCTCTTTGAGATGATTTCCAAGAGTAAGAAGTAAGTTGGATACCATAATCTGATATAATAAACATAGGCACACCATCCAGTCGAACCAACTGCCAAACATATAACTTAGCATTATCTTCAATATTAAAAGTAGTCTCAACTGCTAAAAAGTGAGCCGATTTAGTTATCCAGTCAACAACAATCCAAATTGAATCAAATTACTTTCTGGTACGAGGCAACTAATTGAAAAATCTATGTCCACCTCTTTCTACTTCAAAGTAGAAATTTCAATATCCGAAATCAAACCACCGGGCCTTTGGCGTTCTACCTTCACTGGTTGGCCATTAAGCATTCAGATATAAACTTGGCTATGTCTTTCTTTGTACCATGTCACCAATATCCTCCCCTTAAGTCCCATATATCTTAGTAGGCCCCGGGTGAATCAAATAATGAGAGTTATGGGCAAGAAAAGATGGATAGAGGGAGTAATAGTAACACTAATGCTATGTAATATTGTCTTGTTGCTATTTATTTTAATATGTTTAAATTATAATTAATTTAAAAATTTATTAAAAAAATATAAGAATAAAAATATGGCACCCGACAATGCCTATGGCCCACGTACAAATGGGTTGGGCTAGCTATTTTCTAGCCCATAAAAAAAGAAGCCAGCCTGGCCTGTTATATCAAATTCCAAAGCCTGTAAGGGCTAGCCTGGATGGGGTGGGTCGGCCCATATTGACAGCTCTAACTTCTTGCTCCGAACTTGAAATAAGGTGAGACTAAGTACGTTGGAAATATAATTCAAAGATCTTTAATTTGATAGGTCATGGGCTACCAAGTTAATCTTGTGCTAAGAGATATGCCCATTTAAATTTGACCTTTGAATTGGTACTTATGAAAAACTTAGCCGATGAAATTCCCTTGAGCTTGACTTAATGTAGGAGATCCATGATGGCCTTAAATAACATAAATAAGCTTGAATTGAAGGCTTAAAAGTGAACCTAGTTTGACTGGCCATATGACTATACTTAGGCCAAAAATAGTCATTCCAAGCTTAAGGCCATTCACATGGCCTTCCACACGGTCTGTGAAGTGTCACACGACCCGTGTAGCATCCAAGTGTGATGTGCCTTAGCTCAAAACTCCACACCAAGGCCATACTCCAATAATTTAAGGCCAAGTGTAGTACCACTAGAGCCACATGGTCCGTGTGACCTCACACAAGCCGTGTAGTCTCCATTGAGATGACACTTGGTCCAAATTTTGTCCAAAAATGAAATCCTCAAGCTTTGATGAAGTCGTACAGTATCCGAGTTGTTACAATAGACCAAGTAGGATATAGGAAATTTATCCTGTCGTATGCCAGTAAAATTTCTTTACCTAATAGAGAAGATTGGTGTAGTTTTCTCATGTACGTAGAAAGAGCTTTTAATTTTGTTGATAAGTTACCCAGAAACGTTCTCATAGTCTCTCAAGATATGCATCATCTTGATCACCGAAACCCTATCCCCAAAACAGAATAGTATCATATCATCATAATAGGACAAATGGTTTTTGTCAGGACTCCACTTAGGGAGCCCATAACCAATGAAGTTTATGTCTTGGTGGAGATTATTTAGACTCCTTGAAAGTACCTTAGCAGCTATAATGAACAAGGTAGGAGATAGATGATCTCCTTAATTTAGGCCCCTAGTGGATTGAAATAGTCCAAGTAATTGTCCATTAATCAATACTGAATACCAATTATTAGACACAAGACTTAACACTATATCAATGATAACCTTATAGAATCCAAATTTCCTCAAAACATTAGTGAGGAATACCTAGGAAGCCCTATCATATGCATTGGCCATGTCAAGTTTCACCATAATATTTGTGCTTTTTTCTCTTGTTAATATCCCTTATAATATCCTGAGCTAGAAGTACATTCTCAATATGCTACTCCCTTTCACAAAGCTTGACTGATTAGGTGAGGTAGTTTTAGGGAGCACCACAATCAATCTCTCATGCAAGACCCTTGAAATTGCTTTATTAATAAAGCAACTCAAACCGATAGGTCTCATGTCTCCAAAGGTTATAACAACTTTTTTTTGGGTAATAACACCAAGTTTATGTGAGTTACATACCTTGGTAATTATTGTCCACAGAAAAAGGTTCTTACCAACCTGGTAACATCCCTAGCCAGGATATCCCAGCACTTTTGAGAAAATAGTCTTGTGAACCCATTTAGTCCTACTGTACTTTCCCCATTCAATGCAAATACAACTTGCTTAACTTTAATTTTATCTGGTAAATGCAGCAGTACCTCATTCTCTTCTGGGTTAATAAGCTTTGGCAGGATATCCACCATTGAGATGTCGTGATTGCTACCTTCCTCTTTGAATTTCTCTTAGTATACTCTTACTACTTCTTCACAATCTGAGATTCCTCTATCAATGTTTGCCCTTGTTCATTAATAATTTCAGATAAATGCAGCTTTGTTCTCATCCCTTGCACATAGGAGAGAAAAAATTTTGTATTCCTATCCCCTTGTGCAAATCATTTCATCCCTGCTTTCTGTTAAAAAAATTCCTCCTCCAAGGTAAAAAACCTTTTAGATTTTGCCTCTGCTTTATTTAGTTATGCCCTATTTTCAGGAGAAGGCAAGATTTCAAGATGAGCTTCTTTCACCAGAATGATATATTTCAATGTAACTATTTGAACAAATATATTCCCATACTCCACTATGCTCCATTCTGATAGAGCCCTCTTTACTCTCTTTAATTTTGCATGAAACTTTAGAAAAGTACACCCATAAATGTCTACTACCTAGTTCTTCTCCACCACCTCCTTGAACTTTTGTTCTTGCACCAAAAATTTAGGAAGAGGAATTGTTTTTTTGGTTTCATTGCTACTAATTTACATGTTACATAATGTGCGCATGATTAGGTCCTTGCCTAGGTCAATGCTACAATTCAACCATAGAAAACACCTCACATAACTCTTAATTAAATAACACCCTATCTAGGCACTCAAAGATGTAGAGCTCATTTATTTTGTCATTCTACCACGTATATTTACTTTCTTAAAAATTAGCCTCTGTCAGTGCAGAGATATTAATACATTGAGCAAAATCTGTAGCATCTTGTTGTGTGAAATCCATCCCTCCTAACTTTTCCTCTTCATTAAGAATGACATTAAAATCCCCACCCACCATCCAAGGATAACCTGCTATATCGGTAGCTTGCAAGTCTTCCCACAATACTAACCTCTCTAATGCACCACATCTTGCATAGATTGATGTTACAAAAAATACCAAACCCCCTTTATGAAACTTCATGGTTAAATGTTGATGAGCATCTTACAGAATATCCCCTAACCAATCATTCCAAAAAATCCAGATTTTTCCAAAACAATTTACTAGAGCATTTTCAAAACCCAATGCTATCCTATATTGATGTAGCTTATCTGGCCCCTAAAAAGGTTCCATTAGAGCTATAAAAGAGTAGTGGATTCTCCTAGTTAGATTCATTAGTATCCCAAATGCATTTTGAGTGTTAATGGATTAATATTCCAAAATAGAGCTTTGTGAGTCATTGATCACAATTGACAGTCCTTCCCCTATTACTCCTTGTCTGCACTTGTAGATGAACATTAGACTTTCCTCTTTCAGTAGTCAAGCAATCAGTATGTCTGGGTGATAAATCACCTGCCTTACTAAAATGTTGATGTTACCCTCTATTCCTTCTTCCTCCTCCCTTCCCTGTTGCCCCTTTAATTCCCAATCATCCTCACCATTTGAGTGTGCACCTTCCTCCAGTGGTTTAAGATTCTATCTATTCTGGCTTTGTCCTCCCTAATCATTCAAAGATTATGAAGTAGTGTCCTGGGTCAAACTATTAATATTTTGGTTCACAAATGTTCTCCCACTACTTCCAGCCTTACTCTTACTCTGTGAAATAGTTTTTTCTTCTAACACTGTAGTTCCCTTTGTAGTGTTTTATGGCTGCTTTGGTGTGACAATCGTTTTTGGAGGTGTGTCTTCCTTGTTCCTTGCTCCTTCTAAAGGTTCTGCCCCATTTATTACTTTACTCCTCAGCTTCTTTGTTTTGCCGCTCTTGTGCTTGTTTTTGCTACTCATCGGTTCCTTCTTTGGCCCCTAAAGTGTTAAATTTATTCTTTATCCTCACTGCATTCAACAATTGGAGCACTTGAGGCACTAGTCTATTCTTGCCCCCTTGTTTCTTTTTTTGTTCAATGAAGCCCTCATCTTTTCTTTGCTATTGTTCCTTTATTCCATGATCCTTCATTTCAAGAGGAGCCTTCATATTATTTCCTTGCTATTTCTCCTCCTTCTTCTTAGTCATTTTCCTTCTTCTTGTAAAGCTCTGGTTTCTTGAAATAACATGCTCTTCATTGTGTCCCTGGATCAAGCAAGTAGTGCAATACTTGGGGAGATAGCCATATTTGATTGGAACCCATTTCTCCTTCACCTCCCCATTTAGCTAATTAATCCCAATTTTAATACGTTTGGGAAAGTCTCCTAATAAGTCAACTTCAACTTTGACTCTGGTCAACTTGGCCTTGTCTTATTTTTGATTACCAAGTCAACTTGAAGTGGTTTCCCCACATAGATAACAAAGAAAAAATGGCAGCTTCTCCAAAGAAATTTGGCGGGAGAGACGGGAATGATATCTATGCAACTACCATTGATGTCTCTTCCTCTGGATCAAACATGGGATCCCACTTCAAAGTTCTCATAGGATAGGATTGACCATGCAAAATAATATGGAATGCAGGCTTAGACAACAAATGAACATAGTCTTCAAGGAGCGAAGCCCTAATCAATATATGTCTATTATTTAGGAGTCCTATCTTGCAATCCACTTTCAGATCACATTGTTTGGGAATGAGATTACGTAAATCATGCATCTCCGACAACCCATAGGAGAACTTTCCAATCACAGTATATTTGATATTCTCCTTTATGATCATATGCTCAACCTCACTCTATTTCCAAACAACAATTGGCTCACCATGCAAGTATGAGATCTACTTGACTAGGACCAGAGTCACGGTTTTTTAGCAGATAAGGTTCAACACATTTGCATACGATCTCCGAGGCATCGGTTGACCAGCCATCGTGGATGACTAGCCAATGGTCAGTGTAGCCATAATTTTGGTGACAATGAAAAAGTGGTTGTATCAGTAGGGTTTTCAGAGAGCGTTTTAAAGTCTTGTTTCAATATTATGATATCTGATTAGAATTTTCTAGAATTAAGTGAAGACGAAATTATTAAAATTATGAAACTTGGTTCACTCATTTCATGTACACAAAAGTTTGATTTGGCCTTATTTCTACATGAAAATATAGCTGAAGATCATAAAAAGCTGCAGAAATAATGGAAATATGAGACTATACTAGTAAATTGTTCATCAACTAGGTCAACTATTAATCGGTTCTGGCAACAAAATTTGTAATCCATGATATAATTGCACCTGACATGCTCCTAGCCTAATTCAACCTTCTGAAGCTAATGGAATCGTCATAATTCCATTTTGAGACTGTTTACTAGGACTTTTCTCGAAAACTCATTTTATAGGTACAACTCCCTGGATGACTCAAAAATTCACCTAACTCCCGAATAATGCGACCAATAACCATCCCAATAGTCTCGAGGTCACTATACACATTCTCTAATCAAACATAATAATAGAAAAGTAGAAATGACCCAGAGGGTTATTACAACATCCCCCACTAATAAGACTAATAAGTAATCACGGGGCCTCACCCCAACCATCACAAGTCAACCAGGTCCTCAACCCTATGCTAGCATATGGCACCCGATCCATAGTCTTCTGACTTGACCTTCGATCAAGCAGTTAGACCTAGGTGGTCTGGCACCCAATAAAACGATGGGACATGTCTCCCACCGGAGAAAGGATTCCCCTAGCATAAATAATAGTGTCTCATCTCAGGATGTCAATCATGGGGCCCAACCCCACGAATTATCAATCACAGGGTCTAGCCCTGCAGAATATCAATCAGGTTCCTTGATCTAAATCTCAGTCGATGCTCGATCCACAGAATCGGTATCCGTCACTTGGTACTTCGGCGCGACCATCGAAACTCAAAACATGGGACGCGTAACCCATGAACTCGAATACTCGGATATGGTGGCTGTCACTCAAAAATAGTCCAAAATGTTATTTAGGGCTCGAGATGTCAATCAATCACTCACTCATCCAATCTATTCGAATCCAGAACTCCAAACTCATATCATGCCCAGAGTGAACATAGGCGACGATCATTGCATCGTACCCAAAGTGAACTTAGGCGATGACGCTCTCAACCTAGTTATCCCACTGTCTCAATCCAACCCACATAATCGCAATCACTACCTCTCTCATATACAACAAATACCCCAATATCAGATGGAACGAATAAATACACAAAAATTGTCAGCAATACACCAAAGTATATATGTCAAATATCACTGTAGAATCATGCCTCACCAAGTATAAGTATACCATAACCTCTTCAACCATAAGTTCCTAGATTAAACATAGACCATTATGGAAAATCATAAGTATCCAGGATACCCAAAACCAGTCGAGTCATATCTATAATAGAGTCCAGCCGTGATATGATATATAATCAATGAACAGTCTCCTGGTCAACATATCACAGTAGACCCATTTCTCCTTCACCTCCCCATTTAGCTAATTAATCCCAATTTTAATACGTTTGGGAAAGTCTCCTAATAAGTCAACTTCAACTTTGACTCTGGTCAACTTGGCCTTGTCTTATTTTTGATTACCAAGTCAAATTCTCCTTGTAAAGTAGCTCATGTGGAAACATCGATGCAACCTAAGCTAAGATCCTGAGAGACTAGACAATCACAAGGATGTCGCCTTCCTAGATTTATATTGCAGTGCAAATGCTATAAGGGATGTTGCCCAAGGAAACCATGTGCCACCACTAATTGCACTTCTCTAAATAGGGTGGTAGACCTCAGGACTAAACCACATAACTAGTGTTTTGTCATAGATAACTCCAGAAAGTGCATAGAATACACCTAGCTACCAGGGTCATAACCCTGTCTCTAATCAGACAATGGCTCAGTAACAACACCTCTCATATCACAGAATGCAAGGCTCTCTTGGAGGTGCACTATACCCGTCCGCAGAATATGGTGTTTCTCTCTAGTCACTAACCAGTGGCACAGGTATATAGCAAATAACAGTAGTATACAGGATCATATAAACTATAGGGCAAAATAGAATAATGTCTAATCAGAAAATTCTATCAGAAGTACTCAGAAAAGATATAGATAACCACAACCATTTCATATATATACATACCAAACAGTTATAGATACTAGATTCAGCACACAATGTAGTAAATAATCACAGGTCAACCTTAACAGCTAGTATATTATGGTAGCCTCAGACAACACACACATACAAGTAAGAGTCAAGCTTAGTGTACATACCTGTCACATGTTCACAACTCCATCTAATTCTTTTCTAGCCCTTTCGTAGTGATATAATGTACAAACTCTGGTAATATAGCATCTACAACCAACACAGATCTCAGAACAACAACTATTGTCCCATAACATTAAATATATATATATATATATATATATATATATATATATATATATATAGAGAGAGAGAGAGAGAGAGAGAGAGAGAGATTATATATATAATTCACTTTTAATGCATAGTACATTTACTACAAATGATAAATATTTTTTAAATATGGTATACCTAGATGTAGATATGTATACAACACCAGATCCAGCCATATACAATATATACTCTACAATTCAATCCATAAATGTTATATATTTATACGTTTCAACTCAAATATGCAAACATTTCAACTCAGTCTAGGGTTTAGAGAAATCCTAGATTACCTAACATTCGACATCTTTTAATTTGAGTCAATCCAACCAAGTTTTTCCCTTTGAATCACTTCATGATGTTGTTCAATTGTTAAAACATAAGTCACAAGATCTTTAAGATAGCTGCAAAATCTAAAAAAATGGGTGAAATTACGTCAATTATGACTAAACGGAGAAAATGGGGGTCCACACGTAAAATTCTGAACCAATCCCAGAAAAATGATCTACACATCACCTCGAGTCCATATCCAAAAACTTCAGCCCAAAACAGACCTCGAAAGATCGAGAAAAGGCCCAAAATCGAAGTTCAAAACTTCACTGGGAAAGCATTCTTTTCAAAACATTCTCGGTCAAAATTCTCAAAAATCGCACAAAATCAGTGAACACCCAACATACCACAACATTAGTCTCAGAACATGACAAAAATTCACTTAATTCCATTGAGAAATGACCAAGATAGTGCAATGTAAAGTTTTTACTCATTTTCGATATATCATCAATGAAAAAGTAGCTCAAAAATATGTGTCAAATCTCGAATGCGACTTCACCACGATATTTCTTACGAAAATCTGAGTCACGTAACATTTTGATATCTCTAATTGAATGAAAAATGAGGTCAAAATCGCGGTACAAAGTTAGAGAAAATAATTATACATATATGTATAATTCTATATATATGTAGCAGATCCTATTGCCACCTAACTGCCACATCACTACCCCTCCTCCAATAACCTTCCAATTCTCTTTTTCGTCATTTTAGGCTTGTTCAAACTCTGATTTTTGTAAACAAACTATCCAACCTTATAGATTTTGACGTTCCGGATCCAACAGTACATTCAGGATTTCCAATAAAGCTTTCTACAATAAGATGAGGGTCCCACTTCTTTATATGCAACTTTTTATTAAAAGCCCCTTTGGTGTCAAATCACATTTGGAAGTCCCCGATATCAGACGAAGTATCACCATAGAACAAAATCGACATTCTGTAGCTAATCACACCATCAAAATTCTCATTAGGGGCATGGTTCTCGAGGGTGTTAATTGGGTCAACTATTAACCAATTCTGAAGGTCAAACTTGTAATCCAACATATAATTGTACCGAGCATGTTCCTAGCCTAATTCGACGTTTCAGAGCCAATGGAATCATAAAAATTTCATTCTGAGACCATTTACTAGGACTTTATTTGAAAACTCATTTTATAGGTATTAACTCCCCGGTTGACTCAAAACTCCACCTAACTCCTGAATAACCCCACCAATAATTACCCCAATAGTCCCGAGGTCACTATACACATGCTCCAATCAACATAATAACAGCAAAATCATACAAATGACCTGGAGGATCATTACAACATTTGGTGATTGACTTTAAAGACTGGATTATAATTTAAGAAATAGAAAATTAAGGAGCATGTATACAAATACCTTTTAAGACTAGTAAACTAGCCCCTGAAAACCTTTAAGCACCAATTGGTCTTATATGCAAGGACCAGTGAATCTAGTCCCTAGAAGTATTTTCATGATCAAATTTCTAATGGTCCCAAAAACTCTTTAAGCTAGGACCAAGAATTCGGTCCCTAAACTATTTTAAGCACAAGTTTAATACTAGTCACAAAAGCAATTTAAGGACCAACCATTTCATCTCATCCCTAATGACCTTTAGCGAAGAAGGCTATAAGGACAGGTGGCGATCAGATTTTCCCCCCTCTCCTAATATTCAGTGATCGAAATATCACTTTTAGAGAACAATTTTCCCTTCTCTATTGAGCCATTTTCCCGTAAGGACGCTCTACAAAGACTCTTTATCACCTAGTGTTAAACTAGATATGACAAGGCTTACTTTCCTTTAAGCTGAATTTTTATAGGAACTCAGGCTACATAATCAGTGTCTGTGTTCACTTTGTTTTGTGTGTGTGTGATGGCATTGCCTCACTTATGTAGTGTATTACTCAATTAAGATGGAAAAAACCATCTGTTTGAAAAGAAATGTCTTTATTTCTTGAAAACTTTTCTTACATTTTTGTGTGTTACTATATTTGTTGGGTTTAAAAGATGTGAAAGGAGAATGAAGAGTCAAGATTTTTGTGAATAATTGTGACATTTTATAAGAGTTGTGATTTTTCTAAAAGGTTGTGACATTTGCAAAGGGTTGTGACTTTTCTGATAAGACACAATAAGAATCTGTTCAAACTACCTTTTGTTGTCTATAAATGGATGATTTTTAAAACAATTAATTTCTGGACTATTTCTTCTACGACTAAATCTAGTATATATTTTACGTGTACTTTACTACTATTAATGGTTCGCTAACATCATGATCTTAGGTACCGATATAACATTAAGTACAATTGTTCTATCCTGCACAAATATATTCTATTAACGTTAGTTACATGAGGAGAATAGTTTCCTTAAGGACACACTGTGCATTCAAGGGGATCGATTTTCTTCTTATCAATGTTGTTTCTTTTTTTCATATAGATTCTATTTTCATTACTAGTTTTGATTTTTTTGATTTTGAAAATTTACTAGAATCTTTGTTCTTTATTATTTTGAAAAACGTTTCTATTTTACAAAAAAAATTGTACAAAATTTTTTATTCTCAGTGGTCTTTTAATATAAGATTAGAAGTTTAACTTTGAAAGGGTGCCATATATATCAAATTGATACAAATAATTCACATAGTTAATTCTAAAACATTTTTGAATTAAATAAATATTAAAAAACTAATATAAAATTGAAAAATCATTCTCAACTTTGTTGGTTTTTATTTTTTTCCTTGCATATATATAACATTGTCATGGACCATATATAAAGATAAAAGAAATTGCAAAATAAATTTTAATTTTAAATATTCTTATCAGACGGCATGTAATTCAATACATTAATGTAATCAACCTTAATTAATCACAATTGAAAATTAGTTTTGACAAATTATATTAAATTTTAATGAGGGTTAGTTTTTTAAATTTCAATGCTAAGCTACCTAAAGCTAATAATTTGGCCAAATGGTCGTTCAACTTTGTAAGGTTATTTTCGTATTTTGATTTTTTGGTGGAGGATTGGGTGTGGGATTCCAATATATATGTTGTATGTATATATGTGCGTATGTATATTATTATATACACTTTTACCAATTAACTTTAAAATTTTACAAGCAAATTGAATATTTTCAAATATAGGAAACAATCTATTCATGCTTTCTTGATTTAGCCAAATGGTCAATTAATGGAACAACTACTTTTAGCATAGAAATCAACTAATATCGAACAGATATAATACTTATTGAAATTGATAAAGAAAAAATTGAACAATCATTCTAAAATCAGTCTGTTTTTATTTTTTCTAAAATCAGTCTATTTTTATTTTTTTTTGTATTATAGATGAACCAAAATAAATAATTCTATTGACCTTGACCATATAGATCATGAGAAGAAAATAGTAAAATAGCTTTTAATTGCAAATATTCTTATAAGTTTGAATGTAATTCAATTCATTAATGAAATAATCCTTAATTAATTACATTTGAAAAGCAGATTTAACAAACTATAAATTTTAATAAATTATATATCAAATAAATTAATGGTGAGAGTTATAAATAGGACTCCTGCATAACTCATTTTTTCCATCCCACCACTCTTCTTTCAAATTATTAAGAAGTCATGGCTCCACCAACAGGCTCCACCAAAAAAGCTTCAACTGAAAAAAGTTCCTCCATGGATAAGAAAAATGTAAGTTTCCCTAATTTGATTATATATATATACTATCCTCTAGTAAAAAAGAAAATGTGCGCACGCACACACACACATATATATAGTTTAAAATCATAACTCTTTTTATTTATTATTTTCAAAATATTTGTTTATAATTGAGCTTTCAAAATATAATACCAGATTTCCTGGGATACGTTTGGTCGTTGATCTGTCAATGTATGGACTTCCTCCTCAAGTGCCTAATAAGGATGGATCTACCAATGATAAAGCACCTAGAGGTGAGAAAGAGAAGGTTTTGGAGGAGAAAGCAAAAGAGGAAGCACAAGTACAAGAGAACATCCGAGTCATGGCTAAATAATTGTGTGCAGTGTTTGGTGATGACGTCCATATAAATCACGTAAGCGGTTGTGTGATGTATTTGGTGATGTGCCTAGTGATGTACTTGGTAATGTGCCTGATGAAGAATACCATGTATCATCAGATGAAGATGAAGATGAAGGATCCATTTCATCGGATGAATGCACTTTACATCCACCAAAGGACCAACCATGAAGAGAGTTGCTCCTGGAGTACTATACTACAGTCAGATCTCAATCTTCCTTCACTAGAGGAAGATGATGAATTTTATTTTGCAATCAAAACTTGAACAATTTTAATTTAATATTCTGTTAGTTTTTTATATGTTAAACTATCGAACAATTGTCGTACTTTTGAATTTATATTTTGTGATATGAATATATTTTGCAATGTTATATAGTTATTTTCATTTTTCTATTTTTGTTTCAATATACTATAGTATATATACATTCCTTGTTACAATTCCTGGAGCTCAAGTCAATGTGCTCTATAGAGGACTCTTTCTAACCCACACTAAGTGATTTTATGGTAACTCAGGCTACTTAGTCACTGTTTGTGTTCACTTTTTTTGTGTGTGTGATGATACTGCCTCACTTATGCAGTGTATTACTCAATTAAAATGAAAACAAAAAACCATCTGTTTGGAAAAGAATATGTTTTTTTATTTCTTGTAAACTACTTTTATATTTTTTTGCATTACTATATTTGTTGGTATAAAAGATATGAAAGAAAATTGAAGAGTTGTGACTTTTGTGAAAAGTTGCAATTTTTTTGAAAAGTTATGACGTAGGGGAATAGTTTTCTTAAGGACATATGTGCATTCAATGGTCGATTTTCTTCTTATCAAAATATTATTTCTGTTTTTCTTACAAAATCTATGCTAGACTCTATGTTGTTTGTTATTTTGAAAAAGGTTTTTATTCTACAAAAAAAATTGTACAAAAGTTTTTATACTAGGTGATATTTTAATATAGATTAAAGAACAATATTAATATAGAAGTTTAACTTTCAAAGGGTGGCATATGTAAATGTGGATCCAAGTTGATGCAAATAATTCATATAGTTAACTCTAAAACATTTTTAATTGAATATATATTAAAAACTAATATAAATTTGAGTAGTGATTCTCAACTCAGTTTGTTTTTATTTTTTATTAACCATAATGAACCAAAATATATACTCCCTCGTTTAAAAAAGAATGATTTATTTTTCATTTTAGTCTGTTTAAAAAATAATAATTTATTTTCTTTTTTGGTAAAACTTTAATTTCAATTTTTCACGTGGCATGTTTAAGGCCATAAGATTATGTCACGACCCAACCTATGGGCCGCGACTAGTACCCGATAGGGGCACCGGATAACATAACCGAATTGGGTTTCCAACATAAGTTACTATTCATTAAAAAAAATTTCGGCAGAGTATCCCCTGCGATATGGACTAGCCACCTGAAACAGAAAGCATACAGTGAACCAGAGAGACAAATATAAGTACGCGGGCCGATAAGGCCACCGCTGCGGTCCTGCCGCCTAATAAACATAATGCACATATAGAGTATCCCATGGAGTCCTACGAAGGCGGTCTGCTACCCTTTACGTCAGATCCTGCGGCATGAAACGCAGCCCCCGCAGAACGGGGGTCAGTACGGAGAAAGTACCGAGTATGTAAAGCAGGAAATACATGCATATATCAGAATAGTAACTAAACTAAGACTTTGGATGTACATGTAGTATTCAGAGTGACAGACTAAGTATGCACATAGGAGGTTATGTTCGTCCATATGTTGAATCAAGGTTTAGCTTGTGTTCCAAAGAGTCAAAGAAGAGGCTTGCAAAGTCTTTAGTATACCAGATAAATATCAACGGACCAAAAATGATGGCGACCTCCAACACGCGCCATGCCACAGCATACACCGGATAGTTTAAACCCCGACATCTCCAACACATAGATCAGAGGAGTAGGATGGTGAACCTGTATCCCTTCATCACATATCCTACCAAAAGTGTGGCTTAAAGCCACCAAACCAAAGGCCAACACGCGCCATACCATAGCATAACACTGGATAGTTCAATCCCCGACATCTCCAACACATAGATCAGAGGAGTAGGATGGTGAACCGGTATCCCGTCGTCACAGATCCTACCAAATGTGTGGCTTAAAGCCACCAAACCAAGGACCCAATCACACCGTATGCCACTAAGTGAAGCCGACCCCGCCGTATCCAACCACCGCCGGGAAAATATATATATATTCAGTATAATACGCACGACTATAACCAGCCCCGAAACCGGTGAACGAATCTATATATATAGCGGCCCGAATAGAACAGAGCAGATCTATGTATAAAAGTCATTGCACAATTGTACCTCAGTGCTATTTTATTTGAAATTCCACTGGGTGACATTTTTTGTAATTTCATGACCACTTCACTTGTATTTCAAAATATTAATTCATTTGGGAAACAAATATTGCTACTTCAGTTTTGGTTCATATTCGA
>DF366391.1:9597-22844 GCA_000787875.1 Solanum virginianum
AACATACGTGGATACCAAATTACATGGGTTCTTGTTGCTAAATAAAGTTCACAAGTTGTTTCATCTCATACGCATTTCATTATTTGTGTAACATACTCTATTCATTGTCATATTGTCTTGTCTGATTGTCTAAATGTTACATGCTATACATACAGCCCTACAGCTCCAATATTGTGACCACCAAATGAATCATCTCAAAGGTAATTGAAAGGTAAAGTATATTACTTATTGATTGATGGTAATCCGAGGGGTGGAAGAATCACCTGGCCAAGGTCGATACTATCATGGGGGGTAGCCCAAGGGGTTGAAGGAAAAGCCTAGCCAGGGCTGATCTCGATATAGATATACCATTGATCAGCTGGTCATTTGTATTATATGTTGTGCATAGATTATGCAGTAATGGTAAAGTAATAAAAAAAACATAAAGAACATGATCCCACAGTATAACTAAAGGTGGTCTCTTATCTTACACCAGTGCATAGTTTCATTTTAGTTGGTACTTCATATATAGTATTTCCTATCTTACATATTCATACTAACGTCCCTTATAGGGGACCTACATTTCATGTTGTAGGTACAAGTGCTAGTAGATCTCCTCAGTAGGAGTACAGGATATCCAATTGTTGTTACCAAGCTCCAGGTTGCTTTAGAGCTTTGTGTGTCTAGGGCTTATATTTTTGTATTGTAAAGTTAATCGAGACGGGGCCTATCCCAACCCTTATCATATACTTTTTCTTATCTAGAGGCTTTGGAGACTATATAAATTAAAGTGTGGTCATGTTTCCTACTTTAGACAACGTGGCCTTAACAGCCTAGCCATATGCATTTACTTTTGGCTTTTATTACTGTTTACTTTCTTAAAGGCGTGTTGAGTGTAGAAATCCCTTATAATATGTATAGAAAGCATATGGATACAGGTTGGTCCTCCCAAGCCTTATCGGCAATACAGGTTGGTGCTAGTCCTCCTTAACGAGACTTTGGACGTGACATAAAAGAAAAATTAGAAAATATGTCTGCTGACCTGGCCTTCTTAGTCAATTGCTCCTCTTTGTATTTCTTCTTATCCTCTTCCATTTGTTGGAGATAAACCATCATCCTAGAAATATCCATACCCAGGATCAAGAAAGCCACCTTGTACTCCCTCTTTACATGTTGACCCATCCCAGGTACAAATTACCTCAACTTCGCTCTTATGTTCAGAATCATCTTCGGTGCATACCTGGATAGCTGGATAAATTTCAAGCTATACTCTTTAATAGCCATCCCCTCTTGTTTTAGATTCACAAATTCTTTAACCTTTGCCTTTCTCAACCCTTAAGGAATGAAGAGATCGAAAAGGCACTCTCAAACTCCTCCCGAACCGCGGGGTCGGCATCATGGCATCGACTCTCTTTCCATTGATTATACCAAATATTGGCCATGTCTTTGAGTTGGTAGGTACCAAGCTCAACTCCCTCAGTCTCAGTCATAGGAATAGTCTTTAGCACCTTCCATACTCATCAATGAAATTTTGATGATCCTCCTCAACCTTGGACCCAGTGTAGAGATGTGGGTTCATCCTCAGAATGTCCCTCGGTGCAGAGGCAACTGTAGGCCCATGATATCTAGATCTAGGGGTTTGTGAACCCTGATTACCACTCTGGGTGGCTACCAATATAGTGAGCATAGCTATGGATCCTCTAAAGTTGGCCTCTAAAGTACGAACAGGTGGAGCAGTAGGCATCACAGGAACACCTGTGGTCCTAGGCAGTCAACCTCATCACCTCATTTGCATTTGAGGAGGAACCTCTAAAGTAGAGTTCTCAGCACTTCTAGCTGAAATATTCCACTAGGTCACTGTGTATCTAGGTGGCATGATCTGCAATTGCATAACGTATAAGTTAGAAAGAAGGTTTGTAAAGTTATCACTCCATCGCACAAACATAGAATACAAGAAAGGGTAATAACTTCTAATGTCCTATAGCCTCGCATTTATGAAGTATGGTGCACAACACACTCTTAAAAAAGACACTACTTGACATGACTTCGTAGACTCCCTAGGACTCTTGAACTTTATGCTCTGATACCAAGTTTGTCATGCCCAGGGAGGGTACGCTTGGCGTGGCCGGCACACAAAGACTATTGTTATCCCCCAAGTGAACCACTTGGGTTCATTGTCACATCAAACTCAATAGCAAATAATAGTACTAAATAAGAAAGAACCTCAAATGAAGATAAGAATGCATATCTGTGATACATCATTGTTTTGAAAGTAGAAAATAAGTTTAGATACATCAACTCAATACTCTATACTCATAGTCTAAGAAGCCTCTACTCGATAAGTCTAGATGGTGTCATGACAAGTCATGAACTTCCCAATCAAAGTAGTACACTGCTCAACACTAATAAGAATATAGAAATACTCCTTTTAAAGGCTAGTTAGGCTCACCCACATGAGAATATACCAAATTTAGGCCTCAATGATGTGTGTGCTAAAGTCCTCTATCTGATGTATCTGTATCTTAAAATGATGCAACCCAATAAGATATCAGTACCAGGAATATAATGGTATGTAAAATAACTCAAGAAAAGTAAAGCTCGATTTACTCACCTCAACTCAACAACTTATACTCAAAATAGTTTATGCACATTTTATAGAAAAATCATGCTTTTAAATTGGCTTAGTAAAATAGACTTAGTTTGAAATCTCATGCTCAACTCAATGTTGCTTAGGGGTTTCTCTTAGCTGATATCTATACTACCACCTTTGATTAGGTGATACAATGAATCGGCATCGTTGCCACACCCACCCTTAACTTGACACAGAAAAGGCTGATCAACTCTCTCTTGGAGCCATAATAAATGTCCACTTGCGGGACAAGAGGCACCGAAATCAGCTGCATGACTATCCTATGCTAGCAACGTAGTTCTATGAGATTGAGTATGTATATAAATTATCACTCACATATTTAGATATATACAGTTGCTCCCCGCTTGGTGCTCGATGCTCCTCTCATGACAAAAATATTCTCAATATCATAAATCAACTCATCATCGATGCTCAATCAAGGAACTCAACTCATCCCTATTTTGGGGTATCTTATCTCATCTTAAATATGCCACAGTTCAATAAATAAATGCCGTTTAGTGACTCAACTCTGACTAGAACGATTAGATAGACTAAAAAACCTTGACTAATTATATAGTGCAAACAAGATAATGATACGTATGTTATGTAACATATATGTATATGTATGACTCAATGCAATATGCTCCTTATACTCGTTCATGCTTAAATTTCTCAGCTCATATACTCAACTTGAATCTCAGTCCCAACTCATTAATAAGCATAGAATCCTTAAAAATCATGAAAATTAAGGTTCATGTTAGCAAGTATGAAGTACATGTATAAATCTCATGCTAATACTCATGCTATGTAATAATTTCCTCATGTAGTAAGACAAATACCTCATGATGAATGCAAGAATAGAGTATTAGCATAGAGGAAATTTCTCAAATCTCAACTTTTCTCAAATCTTGACTCAAGATAATAGAAAGGGCATGTGAAGAAAGGAATCCACACTTTAGGAAGCCTTACAAACCTAAAAATTAAAGAATAATCGATCCTCAATCAATCATTACTCTTGGGTTGCACGACCCTAGCTTCTCTCTCTTGCTCTCACGAACCCTCACAGTGGAATAATGATGAATAAATGTCCTTAGGGTTATTTTTTTAAGGCTTTAAACAAGTGAAAATATGAGTGGTTAATTAAATAGACATTAGAATGGACAAAAATGCCCTTCAGTAAAAACTGTCAACAGGGTTTATGAGACCTCGTCTATGACTCGTAGCCCTCACTATGAGTCCTAACTACTCCTCATAAAATGGATGTCTTAAAATCCTGTATCACTAGAAATCCTTACAAAACCCCTTGTTACGATCATAGTACGCAATATAAGTCGTAGTTGACCTATCATAGCTGGAGCAAGCTTGCAACATGGAACACTGGAACATGCCACGAAACCCTACTCTATGTCTCATAGTGAGTTCTACTAGTCATATAATCGTATTGTAGCTGAAGGGACTTGAAACTTTGATTCACTGAAATTTCCTACAGGACCCCTCTTTACGACTCGTAATCCTTTCTATGACTCATAATGCCTCTCGTAAGTCTAATTGTGTAGTGTTTCTCAGATATTCTCACCATCATTGCAATATCATTTGTGCGTACTCATCCAAATCATATAGAATGAGATTATGGGGCTTTACATTAGGGTCCAAGACCCTGTTGGTTACATTAGGTCGGGGACTCCGTCGATTGCTTAGCCCAGTTAATTCTTTCTTGGTTCAAGACCCATGGTTACTCAGAGTACTTGTGATTGATTAGATTGTGGTGTATTAGACTTTGGGTGGGTATGAACCTACATTAGTCCATCTATATTTGTTATCCTTACCTGAGGTTGGGATTAGCTAGTATTATCTGAGGGACGGTGACAAACTATTGTGTTGGTTGGATTGTGTAGGATATATATGTTGTGACTGTCATCACCTATGCTTACTCTAGGCACTTATGAGTAACCAGATTATCGTAGACTTTGACTATGTTTAATATGACACAATTGTGATTTGTGATACATATACACTCTTATGTACTATTGATAGTTGTTGTGCAACGGTTCTTTCTATTTGAAGTTGGGTTATTTGTCTTTATTTGAAGGAGGTAGTGGATTGTGTGGTTTGATGGGGGATGAGTTTTTTGAGAGATGGGGTATGATTGGCTGATCCATAAGCTAGAGAGAAATTGATTGATTTTACTCTAGGAGACCTAGATGATCCACCCTATAGTGCAAGCCTCTGGTGGCCATATTCGAGTGTTTTAGACCATAGGAGACACATCAGTGGTCCTATTCTTCGATGATCATATTTGAGTATCCAAGATCGAGGTGCCAATTCTAAAGGTATCCAATAACTTACTATTACTTTGGGCATGAGGCCCCATTAAATGCATTTTTGTGGGCTAATCCACATTGATTGATATTTTGGGAGGCATAGTGATAGATTCCTCATGGATCAACATACCTGCACACACCATGATTGTGTGTGGTTATACACTCTCGGCTTATGGCGGCTCAAGGGGCGTTCAGGCTTGGACACCGACCTTTGATCATATGATATTTGAAGTTGGGTTCTATTGTGATTCAGTTAATCATATTATGTATGGGTGTACCATTGTAGTTTAAGGGGCCTAGTTGGTGTATATGCTTAGATATTAGGGCCTTTCACCCATGTATGTCACTATGTCTCAGTCCAGTGACAGTTATGGTTCGGGCCTACTACTATTTTGTTAGTTAGTATCATTGCACACTATTTGAGTTGGTTCAGTTGGGGTTCGATAATTCTCCAGGCATGCTTAATCCTTGATCAGGGTTCTAATTTATTGCTAGCTTATTTTGTATGTCGTTAGCTATAATTATGCTTACCTAGTGGGATAGGTGTCGTGGGTGTTAGGTTGGCTTACCTTTAGGTTGGATCTAATATGTGCTAACATAACCTTAAAGGTCGAGTCGTGACATGCCCATAACTTGTTCATAGCTACCTTAAATCAATGTAGAAAGGACTAAACTCAATTGCTACAAAGAAAATGTGGTATCCTTCGAATGCAGGGAAGACTCACCCAAGATTTATAACAAAATAAGGTCCTCAACGAAGCACCATTGATAAACCTTAATATCTATGTCTTCATCTTGAAAAGATACATGCCCAAATGGACATTAATACATAGAATGCATGAGTATATAATATGGCAAAATAAAATATGTATCAAGGTAGAATAATGTCAGCTTAAATAACTTAGATTTGAAAGATATGAATTTTAATCAAAATATCATAAGTGTAAAGAAAGAATAAGGTTTAGACCGAGACCAATCATATACAATCCAAACTAATCATATAAAGTAATATCATGTCCTATTGCAAGCTTCTCTAACTTAAAACAATCACCTATAATCCAATGATAATATAACAAAGTGATGTCATTATTACATTTATCAAGTACCTTACTAAAGTAAAGGACATTCCATTAGTGGATCCACAATTAATCACATCAAGTCCTATTTTGGGAATATGGGGAAACATCTGATTTTATTGTTCAATCCTTTCTTATGGTAGCTACATTTGTTATCTACTCTTACTGAATTCGATGCTTGTTTCTCCTCCCAAAACTAATGCTCATATGGCTCTATCAAATTAGTTCAATTTGATCCAATCAATCAAGTCTTATAAAGGCTCCTATTTATGCTGCAACTCTATCATAATCAAGCCTTTCGGCCAATCAATCATCTAATCAAAATCACATTATTCAAGAATAGTTTACACTCACATTTATGGCCATATTTAGCTAGGTTCAAATATTTGGTTCAAGCTTTGAAAAATATGAAAGGACTTTTAGTTTCATTCAAGCTACAGTCATACTCAATCATAATTACATTCAGGGTGAAACACCCCTCATGTTCTTTAGAATGCCCCATATTAGTAATTTTCTTATATCATAAAAAATTCTGTGTGATTTGGAAATCCCACTTAATATTGTTGATCAGGGGGCAAAATTGAGTGGGAAATGGGTAAAATTTGTATTTGCTTCCTATAGAGAAAAATAAATTTTTGCTAATTAATCAATTTTTAGAGAGTTGGCGTGCCCAAGCCACGACGTGCTTGGGCCATGCAAAAGTGCTATTGATGAGGCACGGGTAGCCTTTTGAACTCAAATCTACCTTATAGTATAGCCTTTATGGTAAATTATCCCTACCTTAGGATATAATCTTTTAAGTAGGAATCATGAGTTACTCTACCTTATGGTATGTCCTTTTCGGTAGATTATAAAATATCTATACCTTATGATATAATCTTTTTGGTAAGAGTGATGAAAATAGCTCAGCAAAGCATCATATTCTAGTATTAAGAAAGAACTCCTCATTTTCCCAAGAACATAACAAACATGAGAACCCAACAATTAACTTGCAAAACCATAGGTGCTTTACATGGTTTAAACATGTATATACATTCATTTGATCATCATAAAGCCACT
Organism: Solanum virginianum; assembly: GCA_000787875.1. Taxonomy (NCBI): domain Eukaryota; kingdom Viridiplantae; phylum Streptophyta; class Magnoliopsida; order Solanales; family Solanaceae; genus Solanum; species Solanum virginianum. Next base: position 16,662 of record DF366391.1, read on the forward strand.
TCACTCATAAGCCATATAGTAGATCATCAATAACTTAATAATCCTTAACAAGACATTTTACTAGACACTTGGTGAGTGTGAAATTCTAGTTCAAAAATCATGCAATTCAAAAGTGAAATCATGCAAGAAAAATCAATGTAAAACCACCCATCAATACTTGGTAATACCCTCAAAAAATATGCATCAAAACCTTTTATCAAATCCCACAATGGATCTTAAATTTATAACTATACACATGCTTAGATAGTCACAAGTTTAAGAAATCCCAACATAGTTCTATAGTCCAATTCTTAATATCTAATACCCATAAGTAAATCAATATAGAATCATGCAATTTAGGTAAAAAAAAGAGTTAGGCACCAAGGGTGAAAGGACCCATTGGTTGAAACCCACCTACCTTATACTTTGAGTTTCTTGAAATTAGGTAGTGAAAGACTTGGAGCTTGGAGGTGGGTCTTCGAATCCAAAACTTGTTCTTGAGTTTATTTGAACTTGTATTGGGGTCTTGGTGGAGGCTCCTAAGAGAATTTGAGGGTGTATTTGAGAGGAGAGAAATGAGTTTAATCCTTTGGAATAGGGTTTAGGTCTTTTAGGGAGTTTAAGATAGCTTTGGAAGACTAAAAAGGTCATTAGAGTAATTAAAATTTATGAAAATACCATTAGTGAACGGATGAAAAATTGGGAAAAAGTTAGATCACTTGAGGCTTGACTAGTTTTTTGGCACTCCACGGGTTATGTGGAGTGTCCGTGAAACAAGACTTAGCCTCAAAATTGTAATCGAAACACTTGGGAGAAAGTTAGTGTCATCGTCACTTTGACCGGCCACTTCACAGGTTGTGTGATGCTTCACAGTCTATTCATTGGTCCATTGCACCATACTTATACAAGAATATTTGCCCAAACCACCCCTAAACCCAGGTGCCATAGCCGTCAGACCCCACATGACCCATCAAGGGTGCCCATGGCATCACACATAACAAAAATTTCCTCCCATGCCCATCAAGGTCCCTTGAACACACATTATGGCCATCCATACAGTCAGTGCCAACCCACCTTTCTTAGGCCAAAAATGGCCTTTTCTAGTTCAAGACTGTCCAAACGGCCCGTCAAACACCTCGTTGCCCCTCAAGGAGCCCGTGTGACATCACTACATGGAAGGGTCTCACGAAAATAGTCACAACTCCTTTATTAAAACTGGAAATAAGGTGAAACCAAGTGCATTAGAAATCTAACTCAAAGGGCTTTCATTTGACATATTGTAATGCACCTAGTTCAAAGTGTACTAAAACTTATGCTTATTTAAAGTTACCCTTGCATGAACCAACACCCAAAACTCAACTCGTAAGGAAGTCTTGAACTCGTCCAAGTACTAAAAGTCTCCCGCAAACCTAATACACACCCAATATAACCAAATGATTCTTGAAACATGGATACATAAGAGCATGAAGTTACGAGGGTCACAAAGATGGTTCACTTAGAATGTGTATCGATTAATGACAACTCAATAAGGTCACTATAAACAACAAGTGTCGTCTACCAAGGATAGATGACCTATTTGATCAACTTCAAGGGGTTAGAAATTTTTATAAGATTTATCTTTGGCCGTATACCACCAAGAAAGGGTAAAGGAGTGTGATATTCCCAAAATAGCTTTCTAGTCTAGGTATGGGCACTTTGAATTTATAGTGATGTCATTTGGTTTAAATAATGCACTGACAATATTTATGGATCTTATGAATAGGGTCTTTAAATACTACCTTGATATGTTTGTGATAGTGTTCATAGATGATATATTGATTTATTCCCGAAGTGAAGAAAAGCATTTGAGGGTGGTGTTGCAAATTTTGAGGGATGAGAAATTATTTGCTAAATTTGATAAATATGAATTTTGGTTGAAAGAAGTTGCATTCCCAGGGCATGTGATGTTGGGTGATAGAATTAAACTAGACCCTAAGAAGGCGAAGGTGATACGGAATTGGCCTAAGCCCTTAACTCCAGCGGATATTAGGAGTTTCTTAGGTTTAGCGGGGTACTGCTAGAGATTTGTGAATTGTTTCTCTTCTATTGCTTCCCCTATGACAAAATTGACCCAAAAAAGGCAAAATTTATTTCTACCAATGAATGTGAAAAAATTTTTCAAACTTTAAAAGACAAGCTTATCTCCACTCCTATTAGGCTTTACCGGAAGGGTTAGAAGGGTTTGTGGTTTATTGTGATTCCTCAAGAATTGGTTTGGGGTGTGTATTGATGCAAAATGGCAAGTTTATAGCATATTCTTCTTAGCAACTAAAGGTGCATGAGCGTATTTATCAAACCAATGATCTTGAATTAGAGAGCATGGTGCTTGCTCTAAAAATATGGCATCATTATTTGTATCGGGTTCATGTAGATGTATTTACCGATAACAAGAGTCTTTAATATGTGTCCACACAAAAGGATCTTAATTTGAGACATATAAGATGGTTAGAGCTCCTCAAGAATTATGGCATGAGTGTACACTATCCCCCCAGCAACGCTAATATTGTGGTCGATGCTCTAAGTAGAGTATCCATAGGAAGTGTAGCTCACATTGATGATGACAATAAGGATATGTGATGTGATGTCAAAATACAACATATTTAGTGCCTGAAATAAGAAAAGTGACATTTTAGTGTTTTGATGTGTTTTTGTTGATCTTCAGAAAAGTTAGTTTGGCATGATTTTGAAAAAAATATTGCAGATTGTTAGAACCCACATTTCGTGCATTGGAACAATTAGGAGAATTTAGGATCAAAGTGGCATTATTAGAAAATTTAGTACCAAAGTAGCATTATTGGTAAGTTTGGGACCAAAGTATAATTTTTGAAAGTTAGTTCTAGAAGATTAGGTGGGGCCCATTTAAATTTGTGCCAACTTTTAATTGGACCAAGTGTGATGCGGGCCATGCACACTTAAAACCTACTATATTGAGGCCGAGTGGTATGTTTATGTAATATAGTGTTGTATTGTGATTAGAACTATGAATTGTTGTTTAGTTAGTATATTATGATCATTGTAGTGTGAAGGAATGGTTAGAAATCATCTATATGTATATTTTGGTATGTTAGCCGGTTTTGTAAGTACGATTTAAGTGGTGATAATTTAGCTATTGTTATTATATGGTTATTTGAATCGATTTTTGATGTTGGGTTGTTGTGGTTGTTGTTGTTGATGAATTAAGCTAAGTTGAATTCTCAGGGTGGCCTATTCTAAGGGGAGATACTGCCCAAATTTTTTGTAAAATTAAGGGTAAAGTGGGAATTTAATGCCCAAAAAGTCGTTAGCTAATTGTTTGGCATCATTATGAATTATTTGTAGACTTTGGGCATCCCGAAGCTTAGGTTGGAGTTGATTTGCATTTGGATTATTTTGGAGAGTATTTAAGGTATGTAAAGCTACCTTTCTTTTTGGCATGTCTTCGTTACAAATAGGTTGTGATATAAACTCTATTCTCGTAATCCGAGCTTGTGTATAATCTGTATTGGTTCCTTGGCATTCTTATGTTCATTTGCCATAATATTGACTTTTGTGCCTTAGTAATTTGTAAGTTACAAGAATATGTGAAATTTGAGAAATTTTGAAAGTATTTATTCCTTATTGATTTTAAAACTCTAAATGTCCGTAACTTTTGATAGAAAGCTTGGATTGCTTTGAAAACTATTTTGGAATGTCCTCGTAGGAGTTAATATGATCTAGTATAAGTATATTTTTTCGTAAATTGGGCCTGTTCAGGTCTCCATTGGTCATGAGCCCCATGATGCCCTTTTATGTATTTCTGATCACCTTTGAAAGAATATATAATAATAACTATTCCGATCTCAGATATGACTATCTTACTTGTCTTTGGATTGGTGATGATGATTTTATGCCTTATGACGAGCTCCGGTGTTATGCTGTATTGGAAGGTGGGTACAGGGACGGCGACACATAACGCCTGACTCACTTTCTATTTTGTGATATATGATAGGTGGGTATAGGGACGGTAATACGTAGTGTCTGGCTCACTTGCGCATTATGCTATGTTGGACAGTGAGAACAGGGACGGCGATACGTAGTGCCTGGCTCACTTGTGTGGTATGCTATGTTTGGCAGTGAGGACAGGGATGGCAATACATAGCGCCTAGCTCACTTATGCTGTTTTTGGTTGCGGTATGTAATATGTGAGTTCGGGGATGACGATAGCTCACTTATACTATTTCTGGTTGTGGTATGTGTTGGGTGAGTACAGGGACGGTGATACGTAGCACCTGGCTCACTTATGTTGTATTTGATATGTGATGGGTATTCGAAGATTTGCAACTTTCTGGTGTTATGGCGCCATTGACGGGCAGACGACCATACTTTTTCCGTCTATGCATTATTAGTATTTTGAAAGTACATATTTTGATATTTTTGGATATGCACTTGCCTTCTATACTTTGGTTTCAGTTATTACTCAGTTTTATATTTTGTACATCCTGCTTTACATACTCGGTACATATTTAGTATTGACCCCCCTTCTTTAGGGGCTACGTTTCATGCTCACAGGTACCGACGTATAGTTTGGTGACCCCCCAGCTTAGGATACCCGTTTGCTGATTGAAGTGTTCCCCTTAATACGGAGCCTACTTTTGGTACATACACTCATTCATTATTTTGCATATACGATTATTCGAGGGTACAGCGGTCCCTGTTCTGTCTTATATTTCTGTTAGTCTGTTTAGAGGTCTGTGGATGTATATATGTATGGGTTGTGCCAAGTCGGTACAGTTAGATATGTATGATGTGTATGTTGAGCGGTTTTACCCGCCCTTGTGGTCTTGTCGGCCATTCTATATGTATATGATGTTCTGTTTACTATGTTTTGCATGTGTTAGAAACTTTTCTGAGTGTAGGGTTATTTTAGGTTAGTATCTAAAACAAAAAAAACTCTGCCGAAATGTTTGGTAACATAAGTCATCCGTGTGAAATTTGGCTTGGTGATTGCATTTAGGTGCCCACTTCGGGTACTAGTCTCGGCCCACGGGGTATGGTCGTGATGGAAGTGGCATCAGAGCAGTTCATCCTCTGAACATCCACAGACCGTGTCTAGTAGAGTCTTGTTTATCGGTGTGTCATGCATCACATCTATAAATAGGAGGCTACAGGACATTTAGGATATTACTCTTTCTTTCTGATCTTAGATGAGGCTACAGGATATTTAGGATGTTATTCTTTCTTCTTGATCTTAGATAGTGCGGTAGAGCTGTGTTGTTAGGATGATCCCTTTTTCTGACAGACTGTTTTAGTTTCAGCGATGCCACCGAGAAAGACTCCAGCTGCCCAGAGGGCAAATCTACAGCGGTAGATGAGATCAGTCGAGCCAGGGTGACTATTAGGGCTCATGCCTAGGGTGGGCTAGAGTTTACACTTTCGACAGCTAGTTCGGCAACACCGCCTGCTCCCGAGGTCTGAATGTTAGAGCTTTCAGCCCCTCAGTTAGGTGTAGGGACTGGGGAGATGCGAGAGGTGACCCAGACTTGTATGTACATCACCTGTGTTCAGGTTCACGCCCAGGATATGGAGGATCGACGTAGAGGGCGTCTATCTGAAAAGATTAATGATAAGGGCCAGCCCAAAAGGGCCAGATCATCTAGGCATTTAGGGGCTTATCGAGGTAGATGGCCCCAGCAGCAGCAGAGTAGATATCCTCTCCGGTTAGTATGGGGTACACCCCCGCAGTTCACCAATAGGAGAATGTATTATTGTCAATCGAGTTTATAGAAATTTTTCGGTATCTATTTGTAGCCGTTCCACTATAGCCTACCTGATAGAGTTGGATATGACTGATTTGGACGTGATTATAGGTATGGATTGACTAGCTTCTTGTTATGCTAATGTTGATTTTCAATACAATAGTCCATTTCCAATTTCCAGGGGAACCAGTTATTGAGTGGGCGGCTAATTCAATTCTTTACTTGACTATGTTGTGTGGTAGATGAATTATTGGTTGTTGAGTGGGTTGTTGTGATAATTAAAAAGAAAACTCCCCCTAAATTATTTATATAATTCGTAAGGCCAGTTTAACATTCGAGCATAAATATTTTAAGGGTGGGAGGATATTAGAACCCATATGTCGTGCATTGGAACAATTAGGAGAATTTGGGACCAAAGTGGCATTATTAGAAAATTTGGGACCAAAGTGGC
>DF366391.1:23639-36747 GCA_000787875.1 Solanum virginianum
AGTAGCTTCCTAGGATTAGCTGGTTATCATCGAAGATTTATGGAGATCTTAGATCGTGCGGTAGAGCTGTGTTGTTAGGATGATCCCTTTTTCTGACAGACTATTTTTGTTTCAGTGATGCCTCCGAGAAAGACCCCAGCTACTCGAGGGGTAAATATGCAACGGTAGATGAGATTAGTCGAGCCAGGGTAACTGTTAGGGCTTGTTCCCAAGGTGGGCTAGAGTTTGCACTTTTGACAGCTAGTTCAGCGACATCGCCAGCTCCCAAGGTCCGAATGTCAGAGCCTTCAGCTCCTCAGCTAGGTGTAGGGATTTGGGAGATATGAGATGCAACCCAGACTGGTATGGACATCACCCATGTTCAGGTTCGCACCCAGGATATGGATGATCGACGTAGGTGGCGTCTGTCTGATAAGATTAATGATAGGGGCCAGATCATCTAGGCATTTAGGGACTTATCGAGGTAGACAGCCCTAGTAGCAGCAGAGTAGATATCCTCCCCAGTTCGTATGGGGTACACCCCTGCAGTTCACTAGTAGAAGAATGTATTATTGTCAATTGAGTTTATAGAAATTATCCGGTATCTATTTGTAGCCGTTGCACTATGGCCGACCTGATATAGTTGGATATGACTGATTTTGACATGATTATGGGTATGGATTGACTAGCTTCGTGTTATGCTAATGTTGATTGTCAATACGATAGTCCATTCCTAATTTCCAAGGGGAACTAGTTATTGAGTAGGTAGCTAATTCAATTCTTCACTTGACTTTGTTGTGTGGTAGATGAATTATTGGTTGTTGAGTGGGTTGTTGTGATAATTAAAAAGGAAACTCCCCCTAAATTGTTTACGTAATTTGTAAGGCCAGTTTAACATTCGAGGATGAATATTTTAAGGAGGAAGGATGTTAGAACCCATATTTTGTGCATTGAAACAATTGGGATAATTTGGGACCAAATACGAATGTTTTAGGGGGGAGGATGTTAGAACACATATTTTGTGCCTTAGTGGCATTATTGGAGAATTTGGGACCAAAGTGGCATTATTGGAAAATTTGGGACCAAATTGGCATTATTGGAAAGTTTGGGGCCAAATTATAATTTTTGAAAGTTGGTTCTAGAAGATTAGGTGTGGGCCCACTTGAATTTGTGCCAACTTTTTATTGGATCGTGTGATGCGGGCCATGTACACTTGGCCAAGTCTTATGTTATATATGTACAAGATGATCTTGCCTTCTATGCTTTGGTTTCAGTTATTACTTAGTTTTATATTCTATACATCCTGCTTTATATACTCGGTACGTATTTTGTATTGACCCCTCTTTTTCGGGGGCTGTGTTTCATGCTCGCAGGTACCGACGTACAGTTTGGTGACCACCCAAGCTTTGGACACCTGTTTGCTGTTTGAAGTGCTCCCCTTACTCTGGAGCCTCTTTTTGGTACATACACTCGTTCGTTATTCTGCAAATACGATTATTCGAGGGTATGGTAGGGCCATGTCCCATCTTATGTTTATGTTAGTCTGTTTAGAGTTCTGTGGATGTATATATGTGTGGGTTATGCCCAGTCAGTACGGTTAGACATGTATGATGTGTATGTTGAGCGATTTTACCCGCCCTTGTGGCCTTGTCGGCCATTCTATATGTATATGATGTTCTGTTTACTATATGTTGCATATGTTGGAAACATTTCTGAATGCAGGGTTATTTTGGGTTAGTATCTAAAACAAAAGAAACTTTGCCTAAATTTTTCGTAACGTAAGCCATCCATTTGAAATTTGGTTTGGTGATTGCGTTTGGGTGCCCACTCCGGGCAATAGTCTCGGCCCACGGGGTGGGGTCATGATAGAAACAGTATCAGAGTGATTCATCCTCGGAACATCCACAGAATGTGTCTAGTAGAGTCTTGTTTATCGGTGTGTCGTACACCACATCCATAAACAGGAGGCTACAGGACATTTAGGATGTTATTCTCTCTTTTTTATCTTAGATCGTGCGGTATAGCTATATTGTTAGGATGATCCCTTTTTCTAACAGACTGTTTTGGTTTCAGCGATACCTCCAAGAAAGACCCCAGCTGCCCAGGGGGGCAAATCTGCAGTGGTAGATGAGATCAATCGAGCCCGGGTAACTGTTAGGGCTCATGCCCAAGGTGGGCCAGAGTTTACACTTTCTACAGCTAGTTTGGAGACACCGCCAACTCCCGAGGTCCAAATGTCTGAGCCTTTAGTCCCTCAACTAGGTATAGGTATTGGGGATATGCGAGAAGCGACCCAACCTGGTATGGACATCACCCGTGTTCAGGTTCGCACCCAGGATATAGAGGATCGACGTAGGGGGCATCTGTCTGATAAGATTAATGATAGGGACCAGCCCAAAAGGGCCTAATTATCTGGGCATTTAGGGGATTATCGAGGTAGATGGCCCCAGCAGTAGCAGAGTAGATATCCTCCTCGGTTAGTATAGGGTACAGCCCCGCAGTTCACCAGTAGGAGAATGTATTGCAGTCAATCGAGTTTATAGAAATTGTTCGATATCTATTTGTAGCCGTTGTACTATGGCCGACCTGATAGAGTTGGATATGACTAATTTCGACGTGATTATGGGCATAGATTGACTAGTTTCTTGTTATGCTATTGTACTATGGCCGACCTGATAGAGTTGGATATGACTAATTTCGACGTGATTATGGGTATAGATTGACTAGTTTCTTGTTATGCTAATGTCAATTTTCAATACTATAGTCCATTTCCAATTTCCAAGGGGAACCAGTTATTGAGTGGGCAGCTAATTCAATTCTTCGCTTCGCTGTGTTGTGTGGTAGATGAATTATTCATTGTTGAGTGGGTTGTTGTGATAATTAAAAAGGAAACTCCCCCTAAATTGTTTACGTAATTCATAAGGCCAGTTTATCGTTCGAGGATGAACACGGCCATGCACACTTGGCCAAGTCTTATGTTATATATGTACAAGATGATCTTTATCATCTTTAACATATTTAACACTTAGAGAAAAACCAAGAAACTTAAGAAAATCAAAAACCAAACCTACGACGAAGAACTTGGAAAAATTGAAATTCTCTTTTCCTCATTACAAAATTATTTTGATGGTACAAACCTACTATATTGAGGCCCCTAAGTAGCTTGAAGGAGTTGTTGGAGCAAGAAGACATCTACTTTCTAATTTTTTGCTATTTGAGAAGTTGAAGTGAAAAGGTAAGATTTAATCTTGTTTTATGCGTTGTAAAGGTTGTATGTATGTTGTAGTATGTTAAATTGAAGGAAAATCATGAAATATGCAATGTTGGAAATGAGTTGCATATGTGGAGGTGTTGGCCGAGTGGTGTGTTTATGTTATATAGTGTTGTGTTATGATTATAACTATGAATTGTTGTTTAGTTGGTATATTATGATCATTGTAGTGTGAAGAAATGGTTGAAAGTCATCTATATGTATATGTTGGCAGGTTGGCCGGTTTTGTAAGTATGGTTTAAGTGGTGATAATTTAGCTATTTTTGTTATATGGTTATTTGAATCAATTTTTGATGTTGTTGGGTTGTTGTGGTTGTTGTTGTTGATGAGTTGAGCTAAGTTGAATTCTCGGGGTGGCCTATTTTAAGGGGAGATGCTGCCCAAATTTTTTGTAAAATTAAGGGTAAAGTGAGAATTCAATGCCCAAAAAGTCGTTAGCTAATTGTTTGGCATCATTATGAATTATTTGTAGCTAATGATTTGCATTTGGATTATTTTGGAGAGTATTTGAGGTAGGTAAAGCTACCTTTCTTTTTGGCATGTCTTCGTTACAAATAGGTTGTGATATGAACTCTATTCCCGCAATCCAAGCTTGTGTGTAATCTGTATTGCTTCCTTGGCATTCTAATGTTTATTTGCCATAATATTGACTCTTGAGTTGCAAGAATATATGAAATTTGAGAAATATTGAAAGAATTTATTCCTTATTGATTTTAAAACTCTAAATATCCATAACTTTTGATTGAAAGCTCAGATTACTTTGAAAACTGTTTTGGAATATCCTAGTAGGAGTTTGCATGATCTAGGATGAGTATATTTTTTTCGTAAGTTGGGCCAGTTTGGGTCTTCATCGGTCATGGGCCCCATGATGCCCTTTTATGTATTTTTGATCACCTTTGACAAAATATATAATAATAATTATTCCGATCTCAAATATGACTATCTTACTTGTCTTTGGATTTGTGATGATGATTTTATGCATTATGACGAGCTCCAGTGTTATGCTGTGTTGGAAGATGGGTACAGGGATGGCGACACGTAATGTCTGGCTCACTTTCTATTTTGTGATATATGATAGGTGGCTATAGGGATGGTAATACGTAGCGCCTGGCTCACTTGTGCATTATATTGTGTTGGACTATGAGAACAGGGATGGCAATACGTAGGCCTGGCTCACTTGTGTTGTACGCTATGTTTGGCAGTGAGGACAGGGACGGCGATATGTAGTGCCTGGCTCACTTATGCTATTTTTGGTTGTGGTATGTGATATGTGAGTTCAAGGACGGTGATACGCAGCGCCTGACTCACTTATGCTATTTCTGGTTGTGGTATGTGTTGGGTGAGTACAGGGATGGCGATACGTAGTGCCTGGCTCACTTATGTTGTATTTGATATGTGACGGGAATTCGGAGATTTGCAACTTTCTAGTGTTATGGCGCCATTGACGGGTGGGCGACCATACTTTTTGCACCTATGCATGATTTGTATTTTGAAAGTAAATATTTTGATATTTTTGGATATGCACTTGCCTTTTATACTTTGGTTTTAGTTATTACTCACTTTTATATTTTGTACATCCTACTTTACATATTCGGTACATATTTCGTATTGATCCCCCCTTCTTCGGGGCCTGCGTTTCATGCCTGCAGGTACCGACGTACAGTTTGGTCATCCCCCAGCTTAGGACATCCATTTGTTGTTTGAAGTGCTCCCCTTACTCCGGAGCCTACTTTTGGTACATACACTCGTTCGTTATTTTGCATATATGATTATTCGAGGGTACGATAGGTCCCTGTCCCGTCTTATATTTCTGTTAGTCTGTTTAGAGGTCTGTAGACGTATATATGTGTGGGTTGTGCCCAGTTGGTACGATTAGATATGTATGATGTGTCTGTTGAGCGATTTTACTCGCCCCTGTGGCCTTGTCGGCCATTCTATGTGTATATGATGTTCTATTTACTATGTGTTGCATCTGGTGGAAACTTTTCTAAGTGCAGGGTTATTTTAGGTTAGTATCTAAAACAAAAGAAACTATGTCGAAATTTTTGGTAACATAAGATATCCGTTTGAAATTCGGCTTGGTGATTGTGTTTGGGTACTCACTTCGGGCACTAGTCTCGGCCCATGGGGTGGGGTTATGACACAAATTTTTCTAAAGTATAGGCCATATGAGCCAACCTACAAGTTGTAGCTCAAGCTACAAGTCGTAGGATTGTGTCTTAGCAGGAATCAGATACCAAAACAAGAAATCTGCCAAGTAAAGGTCACTCCTACGAGTCGTAATACACACTATGACTCATATAGGTAGACTCGTAGCAAGAATCAAAGAGCCAAAATGTTCGACCAAAAACTGAAGTCCAAGACTATGACACAAACATATGAGTCATAGCTCAAGAAATGACTCATACCTATGAGCCGTACCAGTTCAGTCTAAGATGCTAAGAACCTCATACGAGACCCCAACTATGACTCGTAGGTCATCCCACCAGTTGTAATTGCGAGACTTATCATCTACCAATTGGTTTTTAGTGTAAATTTTATGGTTATTTTGTTAATACTATATATAGTTAAGTTAGGTTTTTGAGAGGGAGTTCGACCAGCAGATAATCTACCATTACATTTTGAATCTTCTCTTAGTTTTTTAGGGAAGCTTATTGTTCTCTATTGGAAAACCCATTTTGGGGGTTGCAAATCTTACCTTGTACTCACTTTTGATTAATCAAGCTTGTTGGTTTGCAACTTGTGGTGCCTATTTTCTTCATTGTTATTGCTAAAACTCTCAGCTATGTCTATCATGTGCATTTTTGTGTGTTTTGCTTTAGCTATGAGTAGCTAAGCACCCACAACTTGGGGTTGTGGGAACCATGGGTAGTTGACTTGAAATAACCTAGGTTTGTAAGGGTCCAATTCGTACTAATGGAGGCAAGGTTTCGGGAATCAAGTTCTCTATGATTGGGGTTTTGCATGTATTATCTATTTCCCTTCATTTTTATTGTTGTTTGGTAGTGGCCAACACCAAACACCGCCTACTATCAAGATCCCGACCAAGGTGGTGACGAATAGGAAAAGGGAAGTAGATGACAGAATTTGATTGATGTGTTCTAATCTAATCAACCAAGACTGATAGAGTAGAGGTTGACTGGGAAAATTGGTAATGGTTAGTTGGCACGCCATGCTGGCCGACCAAGCGCCATGGTGAAATTCAACCTTATTGACTAGGACTATTGGTAACAGTTAGTTGGCATGCCATGGTGGCCGACCAAGCATCATGGTGAAATTCAACCTTCACCATCACAAGAGGGCTGGAAGAACCTATGTTACCATCCTGCATGCAAATCACCAATTGTGGTTATGTTATCTAGTGTAATCGAGTTTGACAAACTATGGGGAACACAATTCCCGAGTTGTGCCAAAAATTGAGTGTTTCCTTGCATTATAGTTAGTGTTTATTTTATTTTTTTAAATCATAAAGCAACCCCCCAATTTAGAGATTTTAGTCATAAACACTAGAAATGATTAGTAGTGAAGTCTTGTAGTCAAGCCTTGTATTCCCTATGGATTCGACCCTAAACTCGGTTAGGTTTATTGTTGAGAATGACTGCTTTCTTATTATAGCGTGAATATCATCAGAAATTATGGCGTTGTTGTTGGGGAATACAACTAGGTTTTGATTTGATTTCACTATTAGTTAGTTTTAGTGTTGATTGTTAGAGTCTCTAGTACTTTACTTTTGTTTTTATTTTTGTTGTTTGATTTTTTTTGCAAGGTATAATAGGTTGTATGTCCAACACAAGGAGCCAAGGCAATCCCTTAGCTCCACTAAATTTGGAGATCCATAGACTACCAAGAGGAATGAGTCAAGTGAATGAGGATATTGTGGTTGAGGAGGATATGCATACGAATGAGGATATGTATAGAGAGGACAATCCACCACAAAGGAGTGACAGGCCACAACTCAGGGACTTTAATGAAAATGCTTATGGGTGGAATCAATATCAATTGAACCCTATGCTATGGATATTACTGGTGCTATAGTAATACCTCTTTTATCGACAGTACTAAGTTCACAGTGTCAAGTGGATTGCTCCAAAATCGAGGACTATTAACAGTTCAGAGGATCCCCACCCTCATCTTCAAAATATGGTGCTTGTTTGCAAGAGTGTCATGGGGACACAAAACCTTTCTCTTGATGTTGTGGGTTTGAGAGTGTTTCCACTATCATTGACTAGCAATGCAGCTGTATGGTTATCCAAGCTTCCTCCAGGTACAATCACAAGTTGGGCCGATCTTCTGAGAGTATTCCTCAAAAGATATTTCCCAAGATCTAAGAAGTTGAAGCTCAAGGACCAAATCAACAACTTTGAGCAATTGTCGGGTGATTCTATTAGCACAACATGTGACAGGTTTACCGAATGCTTCAGGATAGTCCCCGACCACAAGATTGTTGATGACGCCTTTGTTAGAATTTTCTATCGGGCACTTGATGAAAATAGTCAAGCTTGCACCGATATGATTATGGGAGACATGCTCCTAGACCAACCTTTTGTATTGATAGCCACAAGAATAGATCAAGTGGTCAAAACAAATCAAGTATAAGGACAACGAGAGCGAGGTGTGGTGAAATCTTCTTTTGCGGTTAACACAAATAATGAGCAAACAAAGGTAAATGAAGAGATCATAGAGCATCTTGCTTAACTTCGCACAAGTATGGACTTGGCTTTAAAGCAAAATTAGGCAAGTGTCATGGAATCATGCACCAACCTCCGAAGGTCCCTACCAATGATAATCTATTCTTTAATGAGGATACATGTTTTGTAAGCAACCAAGCGGCGGGTTTCCGGAACAACCGTAAGGGTCCAATTCGTACTAATGGAGGCAAGGTTTCGGGAATCAAGTTCAAAACTTCACCCGTGATTAGATGTATAGAGATAGCCAAGGTGGATACTATGAGAGAGAGAGAGTGCAAGATATATAATGCGGGAGAAGAAATGGTTACAGGAATGGTCCTTATGTGCCACCATACAATCGTGATGCCAGATCAAGCAACCCAAGGATTGAAGAAATGTTTGAAAAATTATTGAAGTAAGTAGACTAGCAAGATGAGACTTTAAAGGGAATGAAAATGGATATTTCAAATATTAACCAGAAAATTGAGTCTCACTCCATGGCAATCAAGCAATTAGAGCAATAACTCGTATAAGTTTCTTCAAAATTGAATCAACACCAAAAGGGTACCCTACCAAGCAATACAGTTCAAAACCCAAAGAGTGAAGGGCATTGCATGGCAGTGATGACTAGGAGTGGCAAGAGCAACATAGATCCCCCTATGTCTATAATTGTGGTTGATGTTGATGAGAAGGGTCTTGGTGGTGAAGTCCTGGTTGAGGGAGAAGATCCGAAGGTTATTGGGGTGTAACAACAAGAGATAAGGGAGCATGAGAAATTGAAATTAATTCCCAAACCTCCTCCTTCTTTCCTTAAAAGGCTTAAGAGAAAGGAAGAGGAGGGTAAATTTAAGCACTTCTTTTTGATGTTGAAGCAAATCTCCATCAACATTCCCCTTCTAGAAGCTTTAGAGAAAATGCCCGAGTATGCCAAATATATGAAGGGTTTGGTCACCAAGAAATGCACTTTGAGACAAGAGTTCTCGTAAGAACTCCAATAATGTAGTGTCATTATGACCAAATGCCTTGCTCAAAAGTGAGAGGACCCCGGTGCATTCAACATCCCCTGTACCATTGGTGATGTCGAGTTTGTAAGAGCATTGTGTGACTTAGGAGCAAACATTAATCTAATGTCTCTTGTGGTATTCAAAAAGCTTGCCCTTGGTACTCCTACCCTGATAAGAATGAGGTTGCTTATGGTGTATCAAACCATTAATAAGCCGGAGGGAATCCTTTTGGATATGTTTGTTAAAGTGGATAAATTCATCTTCCCAGCGAATTTTGTGATCCTTGACTGTGAAGTTGATTTTGAGGTGCCCATCATTTTGGGGAGACCATTTCTGGCCACTGGGAGAGCTCTAATGGATATGGATTCAGGTCAACTGTGATTCAGGGTTAATGATACAAAAGTTATGTTCGACATTCGCCAATCCATGAAACACCTAGATAAGTGCAAGAGTGAGGTGTGGACCCTTGATAATAGTTAATGAAGGAAGATGATAAAGTCAAGCCATAACATTAATAAGGCACTTCTTTGGAGGCAATCCAAGTATTGTTGATAAGTGTTGGTTTATTTTTAAGTATTTTCAATTGTTGAAATTCTTAGGTAGAAGCTCTGAGTTTGATATTATGATTGAAAGACATTGGTGCAGTTGTAATATTTTGGGAATTATTATGTTTTGAGATTTGGCTTGCAGGTGAAAAATTGAAGTACTGAAGATCTGAAAGATAGCACTAGGAGCAGCTGCTACGATCAGGACTATGACTCGTAGTCATGTATCATAGAAGGAATCAGTGGTAATCAGAAGTTGGCACATACACTACGAGCCAACCTTATGATTCGTAGTTCCTTTTACGAGTCGTAAGTTGGATTCGTAATGACCAGGTATGACTCTAAATTTTTATAAGTGTTGAGTTTGCTATGAGACCAGGACCTACGAGTCATAGGACAGCCTACGGCTGGTAGTCGGGGTCTGGTAGCCCCAATCTGCAGAATTTTAAAGGCCAACCCAATTTCATTTGAAAGGGGGTCAAAATAATATTTAACTCGCAAATTCATTTTCAAACCCTAAGAGGTGATAGAAAACCCTACCCTATCATTCACTTCATTTTTTTGACCGAATTCCCTACTACCCACATCATTTTGCGGCAAGGATTTCGGTGAAGTCACCATTTTCTAGGGTTTCAGTGTGAAATTTGATCCTCTTCGCTTTGGTTTGCTTCTTCGATCAAGTGGTAAGCTTCATCATAAAATTTAGCACTCTTTTATAGTGAGGTTGTTACTAAGTTAAGAGTATGCTAAGTCAAACCATGATGAATCATGCCATGTTGTGATCGTTGTGCTAGACAAGAAACCTAGGGCTTGTGTGCTTTGTGATTCCAACTTCAGGTTGAAAATTCTTGAATGGGTGATGGTCAATACAAATGTTATAATTCATGGGTTGTATTTTTTCATTGTTTCTCGCTCATAGTTTAACTTGTTGTCAGAATTGAAATTTAGGAGGTATAGGTATAATGTCTATGCTTTAACTTGGGAGATTTAATTGAATTGTTTTGAATAGAATGTGCATCCCTTAGAATTTTGTATGATTGTCAAGTATGAACTTTAAATGTGTTCTGTTGGTGTGTGCTTGATGTTCTGTTAAATTGAGTTTGATTCTTAGGGATGATGGTTGTTCTGCATCTCTGATATTACTGAAAGATTACTTACATGTCAAGTATATGTATTGCTCTTATGTGCTCAAGCATTCCTAATGATGTGTTCGATTCGTGCTTGTTGTGGGAAAATTTTAGGCACTACTTATGCCTTCTATTTTCTGCTATGAGGCATTCTTACGACTTGTAAGCTCCTGTACGAGTCATAAGGGTCTATCACAGTAAGCATTAGTCATATGTGGTTCCTTCATGTTTCTCATATGAGACTTATATACGACTAGTGCCTGCTACAACTTATAGTCAGGGTCTCGTAAGCTTACCTAAATTCTAAAAAAATGTTTCTAAAAATGGTTACCAGTCCAGACTACGACTTATAGGTCACCCTACAAGTTGTAACTGTGTCTCATCTCTATGATTAGAAAGCATTTTTAGAGGCATATTTGTTCTACGAGGGTAGTATATGACTCGTAGGTCACCCTACAAGTTGTAATTGCACTCGTATCTGCAAACCTGCAGTTGCATCAATGAATTTTAACTTTTTATTTGTTTTGGTTTCTTGCTCTTTGTTTTGTGTTTTAATGGATCAAACATCTTGAACTTACATGTTTCTTTGTGGTTTGTTTGCAAATAAAATTCCCCTTAAAGATAAACGTGCAATTCAAACTCTCCAACGAAGGTTGATGGATGAATCCTCCGAGACCGAGCATTCAGAGGGCTTTGTGGAAGTCCTTGCAGATAAAATGCCTCCAAAAGACAAACGAGCAATTCAAGCTCTCCAATAGAGGTTGCGGGATGAATCCTTCAAAACTAAACAATCAGAGGGCTCTGTGGAAATCCACAAAGTCAGGATGGACCCGGAGGCCAATAGACCTTACACTCAGGCACTTACAGTGCAAACACCTAGGGAAGTTAGTAGTTCCTCCCAGTCTGAAGAGGAGGAACAATAGGGCAACGAGGATGGGTCAGGTAGTAGCTTGCCAAAGATGACCCCCTCTCACTTAGGTTCAGAGTCAAAGTCGGAGAGCACTTCTCAACAGGAGGAAGTCTAGTCCCAACCTCCACCTGACCACAGATGGTGCATACCAGGGATGAAAGAGATATATGACCAGGGGTTAGAGCCTAAGGGGCAAAGCAAACCAGTCCGACATTTTATAAGGAGTCTCAGTTGAATGCCTCAGGCTTGGATAGAGTGCCCGGATTGGATGCTGGGTTAGATGAGCATGGACTACGTGGACCACACAATAGCTGGGCAAATATGTCCTTTATGTAGTCTGTGAATTCTATGCGGTGTATCTTGCTACACTCCACCGGGTGTTTTTGAAGAACAAAACACTAATTGAGTAGCCAAGGCTACGAGTAGTGACAGTTCGAGGGAGAAAAGTTGATATCTCAGAGGAGACGATGCGACAAGTGCAGATTGGGCCTACTTATAGGGTTTCTCAGTCTACCGCAGAGTAGGATAGTCATATTGAGAAGATGATGACAATGGTGACTGGGAAGGACATCAGGGCGAAGATAGAGTTACTACATTGGATAACCAGTCAAATCTGCGAGGAATGTGTTGAGCCAATGTGGGTCACAAACCACGCAGATCCTATAGTAAAGGTACACCTTTCATTCTAGGCCTAGTTTTGGTGGTCCATTATTCATTGGCGTATTAGGCCAACTTCCATGGATGATGTGATCACCCTCGAGAGAGTTGTACTGTTAGCCAATATTCTAGCTGGCTATGGTATAGATTGGGCTCAGATCATATCAGAGCAGATTGAGGAGGCTGCAGGTCGGATGAGTATATCAGTGCCATTTCCAGTTCTGATACATCAACTTTGCAGTGTAGCAGATATTCCTATCGACCCTCACCGAGACCCTCATATGGAGGCCACAGGCACTATAGAGCCAACCTGACAAAGGCTGATGAGAATCTGGTGGCCTTACCACGAACAACTCCCTCATCTATCTCACCTCCTATGCCAGAGCCATTCTCGGTGGAGCCTCAGCTTCCATGTTCACCTCCAGCTACTATCGGCACTACTCTATCTATTGTAAAGCCTATGCCAATGGTTGAGATCGAGTCTACACCAATGTCCAGCACTCCCGCACCAGCAGCATTATCACGCCCTAAATTCTATTAAGGCGGACCAACAGCCGTTGCCGATAAGGCTCGGGAGAACCAACCTGTATCTATGTGTATTTTATCCACATTAGAAGATGTTCTATACTCAACATGTCTTTAGGGAAGTAAACAGTAATAACAAGCCAAAGGAAATGCATAAGACTAGGCCGTTGGGGCCACCGTATCTAAAGTACGAGATCTGAAAACACTTTAATTTACATAGTCTACAAAGCCTCTAAATAATGACAAGTATCTAATAAGGGTCAGGACAGGCCCCATCTCGACTAACTGTACAATACAAAACATAAGCTCTAGACATGTAAAGCCCAAAAGCAACCTGGAGCTTGGTAACCACAGCTGGATATTCTGTACTCCTACTGGGGAGATCTACTAGCACCTGTACCTGCAGCATGAAATGCAGGTCCC
>DF366390.1:4566-22845 GCA_000787875.1 Solanum virginianum
TTTTTTTTTTTTGGGGGGGGTTGGGGGGGGGGGGGGGTTGGTTGTGGGTAGATTAACAACTTCAATCTTATTAGAATGTATAATTGTAGTTTGTGTTCTTTTTTAACAGATTTTACTTGAATCGTTCTTTGCATAAGAATGTTGGATCGTGATCATGTGTATAACCTGATGAAGAGTGAGGATGGCTTATGGATGGAATAATTGCAAACTTGGATTTTCTTTCTGAACTATGAATAAAATAGGTTGTAATAGGGAATTCAATTGCAATTCTCTTGGACTTTTTTCCTCTTGAGAAATTTTCTGTTACCATAATTGTGCTGCTAATGCTAATATTAACCAAGAAGTTGACACTATTTAGTTTGCTTGAAATATTGTGTTGCTACAACAACAAAAAGAAATCAAAATCATGTATGTTGGGCCCGGGCCAACCCCTCTAGTATGTATGTGTATATATATATATATATATGATTTGAGAACTTCAAGAGTTGACCTAACCTTACTTAAGTACCTAGCAAAAGTATAAATTTGATTTAGTAATTCAAATATTTTACGGGGCTAAATTATTTCCTTTTTTTTTTATTTGCCTAGCCAAGATGGTGAAACTTAAAGTTGCTTCCTTATCTCTATATGCATTAATTTGTTATTAAATTCAATCCCTACTTGCTAGTATAAATGCTAATCTCAGTAATCTGAACAGGTTAATCTTTTGACGCTTTATTTTAGTTAAGGATTTTTAGAATTTTTCTTACAATCATCAAATCTTACTAACTATGAGAATTTTATATAAAAAAAAATATGTTAAATTATGACAAAACAAGAAACTTACGTTTTGTTTGGATGGGTGTTATGTATTGTTTCATAACGAGTGTTGCTTGAGTTCAAATCCTATATAAATGACGACTATTTAGCAATCTTGGATTCTTGGAATGGTTCTTCACATTTCTGTCACTGGTTTGGAGTTACATGTGGCCTCAAATACCAAAGAGTAACTCGCTTGAATCTGAAAGGCAAGAGGTTAGCTTTATTATTTTAATGAATATAATATTTGAATAAATTGTATCACCCTCCATTATTAGAGTCATAATCCTAAACAACAATTCTTAAGATAAAAAATCTCACATCGGCAAAACACAGGAGAGATATTGGTCATATAAGTAAGTAGACTTTACCTACTAGTGACACATTTCAAAATCATGCAGGCCTAGTCTTAAAGCGGACAATATCACTAGTGGGCTGGGACGTTATGAATGGTATCAGAGACACTCTTATGTCAACCTTGTTGATGTGGGCCGGAGTTCAATTGAGTTTAGATAAATACCGATAAGATCATTTTTACAATGTTTCCTCTCTTTCTTGCATAGTCCTACTCTCAGACTTGCAAAATATTATAATGTCATCCCCTTGGAACATTCGTCCTCAAATGAGATAAAAAGCTAGCTTGAGTAGAGTAGAGAGGATATCTAACAATCTAAAATGAATGCAATAATACAATTTAAACATCATTTTCATGAAATCTTTCAGACTTCACAATGAGCATCATTAAAAATTAATTTCCTGGATACATGCACATGATAATTAAGAGGAAGCACTTGTTGGGTGAAAATAAATAACAAGGAGGAGGGTTTTATAATTGCTCTGGAGGACAAGACAAAGTTGGAAAAAAATTCAAAATTATGAAAAATGGGAAGCTTGAAAATAACATACTACCGTGGTTTACAATTAAAATTCAAAACTTTAATATATAACCTAACCTAACAAAAGTATAAATCTAATTTAGAAGTTGAAATTTCTCACACGACTAAGTTATTTCCTTTTTTTTGTTTGTACATCCCTGTTGTACCTAATTCGTTGCCCAATTTGGCATTTTGTTTAGCATTGATACATCGTTTCTTATAATTTATGCATTCTCACATTAACATTGACACGTCATTCTTTATAAATTATCACTCTAACAAAAAATTAAAGCATATTATTTATATAGTCGGTAGGGAAGTGTTGACGGCAAGTTATCATGCACCTTCATTATTTACTAAGTATTTCTTTTAATAATAAAACATCCTGAAAACGAGCAAACATGGCTGTGCCTATTCTAATCCTTCTTTCTATTGCTTAAACATTATTTAATTTCTCGGTTGAAAATATGTTTTAGGGTGGTTGTTATGACATGAATTATAAACGTATTCCAGATATGGTGATAGAATTCTTCAAATACGACAAATTTTTCAATTTTATTTATATTTTTGATCGTTGAATACGGTACCATGCTTGCTATTGCTATTTTAAGTTTGAGTTATTTATGTTTGCATTTTTAAGAGTGGTTCTGTTGATTTAATGTGCTCCTAGCCTAGTACAGGATATGGTCCCTTGAAATACAGTAAGCTTAAACTTGAAGAAAGCAAATGACAGAAGATAAGTGAACAAGGATTTTTACGTGGAAAAACTCCTTGCTCAAGGGAGGAACAACCACAACCTGTCACCATAGGATTTACCATACCAAATCCACTAAAGAGCAAAGCGAAGAAATACAATGCACCCGCTATTTCTCTATTTTCTCTTATAAAGCAGCTTGTGTCACAAGCACAAGCAATGAGCACACAAAAACCTATTCCAGTCTCAACCACACTCCTTATATAGTTAGACTAAAACTTAACCAAACCTTTAGACTACTACTTTTTCTATAAGGCATACAAAAGCTTACACGAACAGTAAACAACACTGATCATGTACCTTTATATATCAGGTGTGATCTTACACTTTAAAACATGACACAACTCTATCAAACTAGAGAACTATAGAAATCTTCTATCAGGTCCCTCGTTTGAAGCAGCTATGTCTTCTTACATGAGGAGCCAAGGAAGAGCTTTTCAACACAAGAATGTTCAATCTTAGGATCCTGAAAAATTATTTTTATTCCTTGGACAAACATCTTTTATACTGCTGTGGATAGACTTTATGGACCACTGGTCTTTTAGTACAAGTCTAATAGACATCTCACCAACCACAAAAACTTTACAGGTTAGTTTCCACAACTCGATTTAGCAGAATAGCCAGATGGTCTACCTACTCCCTGACTTAGTTTGTTAATCATCAAAACATTTGAACACACTGTAGTTCATGTATTTAACAATTTCCCCATTTTTGATGATGACAAACTATGCCCACATTGAACCTGTTCCCCCTGAACGTATGCTCCCCCATAACATTCCCCCTGAATATGATAACATATGCTCCCTCATAACATTCCCCCTGAATATGATCATGTGTCTCATGTGTCAATATTTCCCCTGTTTGACATCATTAAAAGAAAAATAGTAAACTAAGAGAAGATCACAATTCAAAAATACCTGGTACTGGAGTAAGCATAATAGAATCAAAATCATAGAAAATAAAGAACATGAATTATACAAGATGTACACAAAAGAAACCATTATCATTAAGACAGTACACTAGCTATAATCACCACAACAAAATATTTACTACCCAGGACCGGGCCAAGACCATTCAAAAAAAAAAACTGTAATTGGAAGGACAAGAGACAAAGACAATAAAAGGGGGGCACATAAGCAGAGGGCCTAGGAACTAGGGGACTTGGAGGCAAGAGACTGGATCAGTTTGGACATGCTTGCACTATGGTCCCCGTGTGCCTCCAGTAGCTGCTGGGTGAGATATTTGACTTCCTTGGTTAGTTGGGCCACTTTAGCATTCAGTAAGACCAATTCAACATCCTTCTTGGCCAGAGGTGCAGTCAGGTCCTCTACTTACCCTTTCAAGGCTTCATTTTGATCCACCATTTTAGACATAGGTGCCTTTTTGGTGCCAACCTTCATCTCTCCAAGTTTACACTCTACTAGAGTGGTAAAAGATAGGGACTGCTTTATGGTGCCTATGGTACCTCTGCTTAGTTCAACCCCATAATACTCAATCACGCGGTTGAGTAAGTAGCCATAAGCCAGACCTTGTTTGCCCTCAGTCATGTTGAGCACTTTAGTCATGTGTTCCATCATCAGTGTAGGTAGATTGATTTCTACCAGGATGCTCAACTTTTCCATCAAGTAGAGGTCGGCCATGGTGGCTATGGTCCTTTTCTCCATCCGTGGCAACAAAACTTTATTGACAAATTTAAAATAGATCTGATATTGTCCCTTTAAAACCTTCTTAGGAACAACTAAGGAAGTCAGGTTCTTCAACTTCCCTGCTTCCTCCAAGAAGGATTTTGAAGGAAACCTGTCAACAACCGTTCTAATCCCCCAAGTCTTTACCAATAAAATTTCACCTAAAATCCCTTTGTCTACCCTAAAGAAAATATCCCTAACATTTGTCACAAACCCTCCCTCTTCCTGAATTTCTAGGTTGAGGTAAAATTCCTTGACATCCCACTTATGTAAGAATGGAACAGGCCATTCGAACAAGTGGCCCCAACCTACATATCAACATCATTTACAAGTTCACACATACCTAGGCTATTCTTAGCCACAGGCTCAAAACCACTCCCATTCAGAACCTTTCGGTCCTGAAGCATACAAATTCTTTAGTCCTTTGTTAACACTTTTTTAGTTTTCCTCCTTTTTATTTGTGAACTTGGTCCCCTAATAGAAATAGGTTCACTCCTTTTTCCCTTGTCAGATACCTTTTCTTGAATCTTAGGTACCCTTGTTACCTCAGGTCCCCTATTCAAGTCTCCCAACTCACTTTCAAACTCAGTCTAGTCGATTTCCATTTCCTCTTCAACATTGACTACCTGCTCCTCAGGTATATCATCTTCACTAAAGGTGATTTTCCTTAGCCTCTTCTTAGAAATATGTTTTTGCTTGCTTGCCATCATTGCATCACCCAACAGTTTCTTTTCTGTCCCTCTGGTCGTACCTTGTAACTTCAGAGTTTCCTCTATCATCTTTTCTTTACCTTTATTTGTTCTGACCTAGTGTGTTGTAAGAGTAGGAGCAGAAGAAACTTTAGGTTTTTTCACTTTCTAAGATAGTGGTATACTGTCATCTTCACTCACCAATGTTTGATCATATATGAGCTTTCTCAGTGCCAAAGGAAGATTAGGGGATGTCGGTTCCCCCTTGGCACTTTGGTCTCCATCTTTCAAACCTAATAGATTTTTAGCAACCTATTCTGGTCCCTCAGCGAGTATGTTGGACTCAGTCTTCTTGCCCTTCGTGAGATCTCCCTCAACAAGCTTCTCAAATAGGGTAGATGAGGTGTATCCCAGAGGAAAGATGTTAACCTATTCCTCTACAACACTAGGAGAAGGCTCTATAGGGTTTAAATTAGGGACAACACTGGGTGAGTCTAACCCAACAGGTGCAGACTCAGAATGAGAGTGAATGATTGAAGATGATTGTTTTAGACGTTGTATGAGAGGGTGAAATTCATCTATTTTTACTACTGTATAGAGTGATGTAGATGGTGGTGTATCAATGTTTAGAGATAGTATGGATTCTGCTTCCACATCTAGTTTGGAAGATAAATGTTTTGGGCTAGTGGACATGGTGAAAGAACACACAGAGAATTCTTAAAGAAACTAAAGGGAAGAGAGACAAACAAGTGTAAGACTAGAAGGCTTTTTAGAGAAGAATCAAATCAACACAATGACAGATGAAATGGTTTTTAAAAGGGAGGGAAAAAAGCGTTCGATCCATGATTGGTTGTGACTTTTTAGGGATTGGAACAAAGTGACATCGATTCAGGGGAAAGCTAAATTGATATGATAGGTCCTGAGCATCCATGTTAATAAAGTAAAAGATTATGAACAAAGTAATGATCTGATAGTGAGTTAGGCCCCTGAGTGAATCTTTTTAGTTTCGATCTTCAAGTCCTATAAAATTGTTAAATTTTTGCTGACCTGCAAAGTACAAAGTGACATTGAAAAATTGTGAATAATTCCTCAGATACCTATTCAGAATTTTTTAGCCAAGAATGTGAGAGAACATCATAATCATTTTGATCCTTCATGCTTTTTTCTGATCAAACCTAACTTCAACTTATCTCTTTCATAACTGGTCCCTGAACAATCAGCAAATTCTTTTCCCTGATCAGGCCCTTGGAGCCTGCTTCAATTCATACTGAAGCAATTATTCCTGCATAGAATTTACAAAATTTGCATCCTTGAGGGCTTTTTTGACATTTTTTGGCTTTATGGAAGACATAAAAACATCACAAGACATCAGATTTCTAGTCTTGGATCTGATCTGAATCCTAGAGTCCAAAGGAGAGACTAAATTATCCATAGGGTGAGATGATTGATGTTTCTATCTGGATGTCCTAATAGCAGACTGACCCTAGCTTCTAGAGACATCTGAACTATTTGGATTATCCTGTTGAACAGCGCCATCATTATCATTATGATCAGCACCATCTGCCTCTGAGTCCCTTACAACATCACCAGGTCCTTCTAAGGATTCTCCATTTTTATCACCCTTATTTGCTCTGTCCTCAGTTTGTACAGCTTCATCATTTGAAGGATTATTGATCAGACTATCCTGTTGAAGTTGGAGTATCTCATCCAGGTCTGAGTCTTTACCATCATTGATATCTATCATTTCTCTTAACTCATCAAAGATGACATGCACACTCTCTTTAATGCAGAGGGTTCTTTTGTTGAATACTCTATAAGCCTTGCTGCTAGTAGAGTACCCAACAAGCACATCCTATTCACTCTTAGAGTCAAATTTTCTAACTTTCTCCTTGCCATTTTTAAGCACAAAGCATTTACAACCAAAAGCCCTTAGGTGACTAATATTAGGTTTCCTGCCAAACAAGAGTTCATAGGGAGTCTTGTTCTTAAAAGACCTTATCAGACACCTGTTAGTGACATAGCAGGCAGTATTGACAACGTTAGCCTTAAAATTTTGCCATTCCAAAATCAATCAACATGGTTCTTCCAATTTCCACCAAGGTTCTATTTATTCTCTCTACAACTCCATTTTACTGAGGAGTTCTAGGAGCTGAAAAAATTATGGTGAATTCCATTCTCAGCACAAAAGCCATCCAGTGTTGAAGTCTCAAATTTAGTACCATGGTCAGACTTGATCCTTGCCACTTTACATCCAAACTGATTCTGAGTTTGCTTGATGAGGTTGATCAGCAGCTCAACAGCTTCATCTTTTGATCTCTTTCAAACCTTACCTAAGTATATCTTGAGTAATCATCAAGCACCACCATAATATATCTTTTTTCACCCCTTTTTTGAACCTTCACAGGACCACAAAGATTAGAATGAATAAGCTCAATGGGTCTAGAGGTACTTGCTTCATGCTTAGGCCTGAATAATCCCTTTGTCTACTTTCCTTGAGCATATGTTGTACTCACCTTGGAGTTTCTGAAGTTCACCTTTGGAAAGCCATGAACCAAGTCCTTGGACACTAATTTATTCAGTAAAGAGGAACTGATATGACTATGTTTTCTGTGCAACAAGTCACATGAGTCATCTTGTGCCTTCAGACATATCAAATTATCCTCCTTTGTTGTTCTTAAGTCTGCCATATATATGTTCCTGCATCTTATTGCTGTTAGCACCACTTCCTTAGTTAACAAGTTAGTAACTGTACACTTATCTGATGAAAACTTGACTTCATTTCCTTTGTCACCAATTTGAGATACACTAAGAAGACTATTCTTTAAACCTTCAACAAAGTACACATCTTCAATAGCTTTCTCAAGACATTTTCTAATCTTTCCTATGCCCATGATAAAGCCTTCCTGTCCTCCATAAAAAAAACACGGTCTCTTTCAAATTTCATCAGCTTCAACAGTTCATGCTTTTCTGTTTGTAGAGCTACCACTTTAACTTCAAGATCAGACACTTGGGTAGTCAGAGCAATTTTTTTTTATCCTAAGACACATCTACACTATTGCTTAAAAGATCTTTCTCAGCAGTTAGTTCATAAATAGAGTCAATGACCACACATGCTAGTTTTTTCAACTTTCTAGTAGAATAAAGATGTTAGTTATCTTTAAGGTCTAGCAGTGTTACCTCTTCATCATCATTTTCAACATCATCATCTTCATCATCTGACTGGGCCATAAAAGCAAACATGCCATCATAGATCTCATCATCATCCTGCACTGCAAGCATAGATGAATTTTTAGGCTGTTCTTCTTCTTCTTCAGACCCATTGGAAAAGTTTCCCCAGATTCTCAATGCCTTTATTATGATCCTATCAGCAACAACATTCTTTTTATACTTGTCTAAAATTTGGTCCTTTCTTCTAACTTTCCCAGTTTTTTGTCCATCCTTATAATCACCTTTTCCATGAGGACACTCCCTGATAAAGTGTCCTGGTTTACCAGAGCCATGACATAAGTCAACACTTCTATGAGATATACCAACATTTCCCTTCTTTGCCATACCATGACTTTTTCTAACAAACTTCTTGAACCTCTTGGTGTGATATGCCATATCTACACCATTAATCTCCTCATCACTCTGAACAGTTTTCAATGCCAAAGTTTTCCCTTTCTTCCCTTCTCTCTTAGCTTTATCATGTTTCTTGTTCAACTCATGAGTACGAAGTATGCCAATAAGAACATCTATCTTCAGAGTTTTAAGATTGTTTGACTCAGTAATAGCATCAACTTTGCTCTCCCATGAGTTGGGAAGCACTCTTAGAATCGTTCGAACTTGTTTGCTTTGACTGATGGGTTCGCCTAAGCACTTGAGTTCATTGGTTATTGCTGAGAACCTGGTCTCCATGTCTTGTATGGTTTCCCCTTCATGCATGATAAAGTCCTCGTATTGAGATGTCAGTATATCCACCTTGGACTCTTTTATCACTTATTCCATTCCTTCATGAGCATTCTTCAAACAATCCTAGATCTCCTTGGATGATTCACAAGCAGAGATCTAATTGTATTCCTGAGCTCCTATTCCACACACAATCAATTTCTTTGCTATGTAATTTAATTTTCTCTATTTTTTCCTATCCAACTTAGTGTATTGTTGCCTAGTCTAATGAATAGACTTGGTAGTGTCACCATCTTTAACTTCCTTCATTGGAACATATGGTCCATCTAGAACGATGTCCCATAGTTTAGTGTCTTCACCCATCAAAAATTCATGCATGCGACCTTTCCACCAACCATAGTACTTGCTATTGAATCTTGGTGGTCTTGTGGATGATTATCCTTCTTCCAAGTTAAGTGGAGCAACAATTTTCACAATAAATCTCAAAGTGTGAACCTAATATAGATCCCTACTCTGATACCACTTGTTTATTTAACGTGCTCCTAGTCTAGTACAGGATTTGGTCCCTTGAAATGCTGTAAGTTAAAACTTGAAGAAAGCAAATGACAGAAGATAAGTGAACAAGGATTTTTACGTGAAAAAACTCCTTGGTCAAGGAGGAACAACCACGACCTATCACCACAGGATTTACCAAACTAAATCCACTAAAGAGCAAAGTGAAGAAATATAATGCACTCGCTATTTCCCTACTTTCTCTTACAAAGTAGCTTGTGTCATAAGCACAAGCGATGAGCACATAAAAGCCTATTCTAGTCTCAACCACACTCTTTATGTAGTTAGACTTAAACTTAACCAAACCCTTATACCACTACTTTGTCTACAAGGCATACAAAAGCTTACACGAATAGTAAAAAACACTGATCATGTACCTTTATACCTCAGGTGTGATCTTACACTTTGGAACATGACACAACTCCATCAAACTAGAGAACTATAGAAATCTTCTATCAGGTCCCTCATCTGAAGCAGTTATGTCTTCTTGCACAAGGAGCCAAGGAAGTGCTTTTCAACACAAGAATGTTCAATCTTAGGAATGCCTGAAAAACTATTTTTATCCCTTGGACAAGAACCTTTTATACTGTTGTGGATACATTTCATGGACCACTGGTCCTTTAGTACAAGTCTGATAGACATCTCACCAACCATAACAACTTTACAGGCTGGTTTCCACAACTCGGTTCAACAGATTAGCCAGATGGTCTATCTGGTCCTTGACTTAGTTTGTTAATCATCAAAATATTTGAACACACTATAGTTCATGTACTTAACAGGTTTTGATGCAGGCACTTGAAAGTGAGGAAGGGATGGAATTGGAAAACAAGAATATGGAATATGTATGCCATCATAGATCTCATCATCATCCTGCTTGAACACACTATAGTTCATGTACTTAACAGGTTTTGATGCAGGCACTTGAAAGTGAGGAAGGGATGGAATTGGAAAACAAGAATATGGAATATGTGAGGAGATATGGTTCCCCTTTATCCTTCTTCTTTGCTCCAATTTGGATGGTTTACGAGGATATTATGATCCACTACTCATAAACTAAAGATGAAGGTGCAACGTGATGATTGAAAGTGGAAACAGAAAGAAGGAGTTGCCAACGGTGCCCACATTCCATACCAAATAAGGTAAATATTGAATCACCACAACAAGAATAACTTTTAGTGGTAATAAATATGCACATTAAGAAAGCATATTAATTTCCTTGTAAAAATATATTTAGGGATAATTAAGCTATTATCATTAATTAATTGACGCTAAAAATTATTTTTGGTGTAGTGATAGGAGAAGACAAGATTGAACCCATATGGTAGTGAAGGTTCACAAGTTCTTAGTTATGTATGAATTTGTACTAGATGGCAAGTTCAGTATGATTAGATTGCTTTGATTCATAGATTAATGATTCTTGCAGCAAGAAGATTAACCATTATCATCTTCATAATCTGCAACTGAGGTACTACTGACATACAGTTCAATTTCATGTACATGTAAGTCTTGTACTTTGTACTTTTGAACATTAAGAGTTTTATAGGCCTATACAAAGTGCTCGAAATCAGGTTAAGATTGAAAACGACTCTAGAAATGAGGAAGTTACATTGTAAATAGTTACATTGGAACTACACTTTGTATGTTTTCAAGAACCTCTCTTGGTGGAAATTAAAAATTCTTAATAACTTCAACTCCTTTCCAACCTCTTCCACTTGTTGCCTGCTAGAGCAAGGAACCAAAGGATCCCAAGAATAAGGATTACAAACCTCTAGTAAGTTACTGAGATTTATTACAACAGTAACAATGAATCTCTTTACAAATTTGGGAATAGCAATGTTAAAGGAAAGTGGTCGTGATGCTTTAGGAAAGGAGTGTTTAGCTCTTCCAACTTTGCCTCCCAACTCTGTTCTTCCAAATTATAGAACACAGATACAACATCGTCTGGTGAGTTGAATATTTTGAATTCAGCTGCAGCATAAGGAAAAATATCTTGGCCTTCCCATGTAACATCGCAGCATACAGTACTTGTGAAGTTCTGCAAGCCGAGAAATATATCAAGAATTTAAGATTGATATATAGGACATCAATTAGATTGTTTATATTCCTTCTGGGGATGCCTAAATCCCATTCATAAACTTATAATTACTGAATCATAATTATGCCATTTACAATCTACCTCTATTTAGTAGAGTGAAAAGGATGAAATTCCATTATGCGAGTATTGAAGCACATTCTACACTTTCATGAAAAGGCTCACAACTTGAAAGTTATCTTATATTTTAAACCTCATCATTACACATAAATAATCGAAAATAAACTAAAATTAACTAATCAGGCACAAGATCTCGAAATAATGCAATGCCAACATTCACACCCCAAAACTATGGTGTCTGCCCTATTTAGTTGCATCCTCTTCCAAAAGAGATATGTTTATGGCCTAACAAAGTTCTCCTTGGGAAATCAAACCTATGTGTCTTCAATTACAAAAGCCCTTGTCCATCCAACTTTGGGAAAGAACAAAAGACAACGACTACATAATGAAACAAAAATACCATGTCCGAATGAAAATTCTCAACAGCATGATGATTTTTCATGTGTTGGTTTCTGATATTTTATTTCCATTTTCATTTGCTAAAACAATTTTGCATTTCTTTTCTTACTAGATCCTGAATCCTCAATCACATCAGCGGTTTAGAATCCTTCCCTAGACTCTACTCAGTTTAACACCTCTAGCATCAACAACAGTACTAATTGCACATTAACGTCTCACCCCTCCACTAAACTGACCAAACACTACTTTCCTTGCAGTTGTGCCAAAACAAAGAAATTGCTTAAATTGATAAGGACCTCCAGGATTTTAGTGATGATTCAGTAAAGTGAAAGCACTATAAAAGTATAGATACTGCAGACACCAGCTATACCAAATAGCGTGTCAACTAGAAGAAAAAATTAAAAGTTTCGAATCAAACATCCAGAGGAGATATTTCCAGGCAACTCCTTTTCACAATGATGAGCTGAAGGACTGGCATGATTATCTCGATTTCATTGAAAAGTAAGACAATTTTGATTGGGTATGCTTTACCTGCAAATATGTTCACTAGTTAAAGCATACCCAATCAAAATTGTCTTGCTTTTCAATGAAATCGAGATAATCATGCCAGTTCTTCAGCCCATCATTGTCAAGAGGAGTTTCCCGGAAATATCGACTCTAGATGTTTGATTTGAAACTTTTAATTTTTTCCTCTAGTTGACATGCTATTTGGTAAAGCTAATCTCTGCAGTATCTGTACTTATACAGTGCTTTCACTTTAATTGAATCGTCACTAGGATCCTAGAGGTCCTTAATAATTTGACCAATTTCTTTATTTTGGCACAGCTGCAAGGAAAGTAGCATTTGGTCAGTTTAGCGGAGGGGTGAGATATTAATGTGCAATTAGTACTATTGTTGATGCTAGAGGTGTTAAACTGAGGCGAGTCGAGGGAAGGATTCCAAATTGCTGATGTGATTAAGGATGCAGGATCTAGTAGGAAAAGAAACGCAAAATTGTTTACGGAACTGAAAATGGAAATCAAATATCAGCAACCAACACATGAAAAACTACCATGCTGTTGAGAATTTTCATGCGAACATGATATTTTCATTTCATTATGTAACCATTTCCTTTTGTTCTTCCCTGAAGTTGGATGGACAAGGGCTTTTGTAACTGAAGACACAAAGCTTTGGTTTCCCAAGGAGAAACTCTGTTATGCCTTGAAAAGGATGCAGGCTCATCCCATCGAACCTGGAATAAAGGGAGATAATGGTGATTACCAACTGAACTTAAAAAATATTGCTGAATATAATGTTCAACCAACAATATCAACTATATCAACCTTTAGGGATCACCTTGCAGAATTTTTCCACTGTGAGGAAAGATTATCAACCCCGACTATAGTTCCCATATATCTGCAAAATCACAAGGGAAGAGCTCAAGAAAAACCCAATACTTGTCAATACTAAGCAGCCAACAAATAAATATCTAGATCAAAGTCTTCTATATCTAATATTTGAGGACTTCTGGATGATCTTCATTCTTGTGGTCCTAAATATGTTAGGGGAAAGTAGAATTGAGAGTAAGGGAAAGATGCGTAATCTTTTTTAAACGGACTTAAAAAGAAAAGTAAGACAAACAAATCCAAACAGAGTATTTGATATCACTACCTTCTATCAGGATTCTCTTCCCCTTTAACTGTTTAAATCGCATGTCAACTGAATATCCATGGTTAACAACTTCTAAGTATTAGTTGAGGCCTACAATGAACTAATTAGTGCGGCCGGTTAGGGGAGACAAAAGATTTTGTCTCACAATTAGGAAAGTAACTCTAGAGTTTCTCCTTTTGTCGATCAGTCCTAAAGGAATCGACTCAACTAATGGACCATCTTGTATTGGGCTCCAAGACCCTTTCTTTTTTTGATGATTTATTAATAAATAAAAAAATTCAGGCCCATAGCACAAGTTAATTTTTTAAAAAGAATTTTTTTTCTCAAATCTAAAAGTTATTTTCTTAGTCTCTTTACTTAGTGGTTAAGATTATATAAAAAATGTAAAATCTTTTTTTTTTTTTTTACAAAATGGTGGATTTAAAAATATAGAATATCAAAACTATGTGCTTAAAATCATTGATTGGTTAAATATTGATGTATAATTATTTGTCTATATAAAAAGGAAATTAATAGAATTGTGTTGAAAATATTAAAATAAATATAAACAAATGCAACAAATATGACAATCAAATTTAATTGAGAAAATTCTAATGTACTTCTTTTTTTTGTAAAGAATAATTATCAACAAAATAAATTAATATTGCCAAAGAAAAGTTTTTTAAAACTATTTAATGAATAAAAAATAATATTATATCATAAGAAAGAGATAGCCCAAAAGAAGAAGCCATACCTTTCATAGCCATGAAGGTAAGGATGATAACCCCAGATGTGCAGGAAGTTTACAACCCAGAAATGAAGGAGAGAGAAGTGCCGATTGCGGAACCAGGGAAACTTCGAAAAGTGCAGGCAAGGAGACGAAGGGTCGAAGTGTCTAGAAAATGTAGGGTTTCCGGTTGTTGTCTTTTTTTTTTGTCTGTGTCCTCCCTTTTTATTTTTTTTTTTGGACCCATCAGACATTTGCCCAAATTTGGGTCCAATTTCTTCCTTTCATTTATCAATAAAATTGGGTCCCTGACCCAAATTTATTAAAAAAGAAGAATAAAATATTAAAAATATTAACTTTGAAAATATCAGGTAAAAAATTGTCAACATACATTAGATTTGATTAGAAGTCAAGATTAAACTAAATCTACCAATCTTAAAAATCTACCAAAAACATCTTAGCAAGAAAATCATTATCTTAAAATATATACATAAATTGTTGCTTCCTATAGTCTACATTCAATGGATTGTTGGATTCATTTTATACTGGTGGGAGTTGGAGGGGTGAGTGAAGGTGGTGGATTGAGAGAGATTTGATGGATGTAGTGTGGTTGGAGTTGTTGTTCACTGGTAGCGACGAGAAGTAGAGGTTGTTTGATAATTGATGGTGGGAGTTGGAGAAATAAAGGTAAACAGGTTTGTGGTTGTTTCTGGTGAAGTTTCACTGAAAAAGGGGTGAAAAAGTTTGAGTTTCATTTTGCGACAATGGAGTCTGCGATAGTGAAAGAGAGATATGGTGGTGATCAAACAGTGTCAGCGTTTGGAGTTTGGCCAGATATGGCAGTGATGGTTGTTGAAAAAGGAAAGGCCATTATGGGAAAAAGAAGAATTTTCTTTTAGGGTTTTATCTCATTTGAATTTTTTTTCTCACTCTTTATGTTGAAGACAGTCCACCAGATCAGACACTTGAAAAGAAGAAACTTCAGTACCCAAATGCAAGACAAATAAAAAACAGAAATAGGTTTACCTTTGATAGCTAAGGACAAAGACCAACAATCAAAGCTCATGCAAATAATTGGATACCCAGAAATGGAGAAACGGGAGATGAAAGGGCTTCTAAGGGAGCATGAAGTGGGGCTGGTTAGGGGAGACAAAAGGTTTTCTGTCACAATTAGAAAAGTAACCTTAGAGTTACTCCTTTTTTCCATTAGTCTTAAAGGAACCGACTCAATTAATGGACCATCTTGTAATGGGCTCCAAGGCCCTTACTTTTTTTGATGATTTATAAATAAAATCCAAGCCCTTGGCCCAAGTTAATTAAAAAAAAGATTTTTTCTCAAATCTAAGAGTTATTTTCTTAGTCACTTTGCTTAGTGGTTAAGGTTATATAAAAAATCTATAAAATAATTTTTTTTAAAATGGTGGATTTAAAACCATGGGATATCAAAATTATGTGCTTAAAATCATTGACTGATTAAATATTGATGTATAATTATTTGTCTATGTAAAAAAATTAATAAAATTGTGTTAGAAATATTAAAATAAATATAAACAAATGTAACAAATATAACAAAACAATCAAATTTAATTGATAAATTCTAATGTAGTTTGTTTTTGTAAAGAATAATTATCAACAGAACAAATTAATATTGCAAAAAAAAAAAGATTTTAAGACTAGATCAGAAGAAAGAGATAGCCTAAGAGAAGAAGACATACCTTTCATCACTGTGAAGATAAGTACGATAACCTTAGATGTACAGGAAGTTTACAACCCAAAAACAAAGGACAGTGAAGCGCCGATTAGGGAACTAGGGAAACATCGGAAAGTGTAGGCAAGGAGACGAAGGGTCGGAGTGTCTAGAAAATGGAAATCCTCGTCTGTAGGGTTTCTAGTTGTTGTCTTTGTATGGTCAATGTCCTCCCCTTTTATTTCCTTTTTTGGACCCATCAGATATTTGCCCAAGTTTGGGCTTAATTTCTTCGTTTCATTTATTAATAAAATCGGGTCCCTGACCCAAATTTATTTAAAAAAGAAGAATAAAATATTAAAAATACTAACTTTGAAAATATCAGGTCAAAAATTGTCAACATACATTAGATTTGATTAGAAGTCAACATTAAACTAAATCTACCAATCTTAAAAATCTACCAAAAACATCTTAGCAAGAAAATCATTATCTTAAAATATATACATAAATTGTTGCTTCCTATAGTCTACATTCAATGGATTGTTGGATTCATTTTATAGTCCAAAATAAGCAATTTATTCAACTTTCAAAAGAATTATTGGAATTTTTTTCATAGTTATCCTTTAATTAATGAGATTCTTAACTACTCAATATTTTCTAGGAGAATAATCAAAAGGAAAATAATAAAAAAATAGTTTTTGATCATATCTGTAAATATTTTTCTTAAAGGGTGTGACATATCACTAATGATTCACCTAATATGAACAAGATGGAGTATTATTAGGTCAACTTTATCCTGATCAATGCTTAAATATCTTAAAGTGATTTTATGACTTATATAAAAAGGAACACGATAACGATTCAATTACCTTGTAGTTTATAATATTAATCTTGATAGTTTAAATTATTTTGACTCACATTTTAGTGATAGGATGATCAATTCATTATTTCTTGATTGAATTGTATAATATATAATTAACTTTTTAGGAAAAATATTATATGTGATTTTCTTTCTGTGTAGTTGTAAATAATTATAATATGATACATTTTAAAATCTAATGATAGGGTGTCAAATTAAAATTTAGAGTTAATTAATTAGTAATAAGTTCTTTTTTTGGAGCCAAGCAATTTACTAATGTCACGATTTAAAAATGGGGTAATAACTAAAAGACACTGAAACTTGACTAAACAACAAAAGAAACCTCAAAGAAGGTAAATAGATAAGTACTTAAGTAGTCATAATCTCAAAATACAAATCAAATTTCAAAACCTGGTGTTATGAGTTCTAAAGAGCATCTACCTAAATATGAGAATTGATAGATACCACTTAGTCTCTGAAAATAAACAAAAATTACAAAACTAACGATAGCATCCAATGAAAACTCGAAGCTCTGAGTCTCACCATTAGAACTGAAAAGACCAACTGCATGAACAATCAACTGCCTCAGGGAAAATCCTGACCGGAATTTGTGGAGGGAGAGAAAAGTAGGGGTGAATATAAATAATATGTACTCAGTAGTCTTGATCGACTAGTCTTATGAATTAAGAAAACTATGTAGTAAACTAAGGACACTTCCACTTGCACACAGGAAAATTCAATCTGACATCAGTGCTACCAATTTATATAGAACATTGTGAATAAAAGTAAATACATAGTTCACAATACTATCATGACCCAACCTTGTGGGCCGTGACTAGTGCCCTGTCACGACCCAACCTACGGACCGTAACTGGTACACGATAGGGCACCCAGACGACATTATCAACCCAAACCCAGATTATAGCCATCTTATATTTTACAGAAATTTCGGCAGAGTTTCCTCTGTTTTGTTGACTAGCCACCTGAAATAGAAAGACTGCAGCAAACCAACAGAGAAGTCACAAACATAGACAGATATATATGCGGGCCGACAAGGTCACCACTGGTCCTGCCGCCTAATAAACACAACATATGTACAGAATATCCAAACCGACTGATATATTTTCCAAACTCAACATACGTATCATAATATACATACTGATCGACTCAACCCATACTCACAGGAGTCCACAGACCTCTATACAGATATACTGACAGACAAGACAGGACAGGGTCCCGTCATAGCCAAAATGAAAATAGTACAGAATGACCAATAGTAATACCAAAAGTGGCTCAGAAGGAAAAGAGCTCTTCAGACTGCAGACGAGACAGGGCCCCATCATACCCAAAATAAAAATAGTACAGAATGACCAATAGTAATACCAAAAGTGGCTCAGAAGGAAAAGAGCTCTTCAGACTGCAAACTGGGATCCTAAAGTGGTGGCCTGCTACTCTGTGCGTCCGTACCTACGGGCATGAAATGCAGGCCCCGAAGAAACGGAGGTCAGTATGAAAGACGTATCGAATATGTAATGCAGGAAGTACAATTGTAAACAAAGGGATAATCCGACCAGAAGCATAAAGG
>DF366389.1:0-19091 GCA_000787875.1 Solanum virginianum
TTAATATCATTAGATGTCTATTTAAAAAATTTCTACAAATATGAAAATTTACCACTACTCCATCTACTTTCACCACCGCCCACATTCACCACTTCAACCACAACTACCACCACCCACCATCCAAAAGCATCATCCTCAGCTTAACCACAACTAACACTACTGCCAATCACAAAAGTAAATCAACATAGCCATCAATTGCAAATCATCACTGTCAATCATTATTGTATTCAGTAAACACTACTAATAATTACTACCATTATTATTCACTATCGTTGTTAGCTATCCATAATATTTCACTATTAAATATAAGTCACTAGCACTAATAATCTTGATTAATCACTACTGCTAATCACACAATACTATAAGAACCCACAATATCCATTATAAGTTAACTCCATCCATATCGACATACACAATTGTCATCATTATTCATCTCCACAACCAATTTCCATATAAAAATTATAAAATATTTTATTGATAAAATATTAAAATAATGTAGTACTTTATTAGGCTTTTATATTTATTATTTTTTAAATAATGATAAATTTTGTACATTCAGATATTTAGAATACAAACATTCTTAACTATTTAGTATTTAAATCTTAATACAACATATTAACATTCAGGTGTATTTAGATTCATACATCTAAATCTTAATTCACATTATAATATTTAGATGTGCATTCAGAGACAGATGTCTTAATCTTAATGAAAAACAAGTGAGGCCTTGAATAGATTTGAATGATTAAGAACTATAACAAAGTTTTAACATTATTAGATGTCTACTCAAAGATTTCTATAAAGATAATGATTCATCAATTCTAATCATTTACCACTACATCGCTCATTTTGCACAACTATGGTCATAGTCACCCACCATTATCTACTACCACTATCACAACCATCATCATTTGCCACAATTACTATCATTATCAGTTACCTCAATAACTTGTCAACACCACAAGTCACAATTTACAATCAATCACTACCAATCAATATTACCACAACAATAACTAATCACTATCATAAATCATCAGTATATATCATCGACCATTGTCATTAATCACCATCACCATTGGCTAATACTTTCATCTATCACAACTATTAAGTGCAACTACCAACTATCATAATCAACCATTACTACCAACCATCATCACCACTAATTACTATCCACACCACCACCATTAGCCAATACATTTCCCAATTGGGATCCACAACTATCATCATTGCCATCACCTATCCATATAAACAATATTAAGTATTTCTTATTAAAACTTTAATATATCTCAATATTTAGATGTGTATTCATATTCAGATATATAAATCTTGAAATACATCTCAATATTCGGGTTCTGACATCTTAATATTAATAAAAGTGAATTAAGCCTTGATAAGTTGAAACCAAGAGAATGAATAACCATCAACTCCCTCATGTGGTTATACAACCA
Organism: Solanum virginianum; assembly: GCA_000787875.1. Lineage (NCBI taxonomy): Eukaryota > Viridiplantae > Streptophyta > Magnoliopsida > Solanales > Solanaceae > Solanum > Solanum virginianum. Next base: position 1,449 of record DF366389.1, read on the forward strand.
ACTAAGTTATTCTAGTATAACTTTCAAGACCTAAATAAATGTCATAAAAAGGTAGAAAATCAACGACAATGCAAGTTACATGAGATTAAAGTTGGTACAATTCAATGTAAATGAAATAACAAGGGATCAAAAGCTTAACATGAAAGGTGCACATAGATTATAGAATCATACTTCAAATATCACATGCAGATGAATAGTTTTACATGAATAGTGATTTAGGACATTCTCGCCTCGCATTTATGAGAGATACATCTACCATTCACTCTCTTCAAATTGCCATTTGTATCATAAATATGGACAATCCGATGGTTGTAGTGATATGTAAGCTCCTTTAATGGACTCCCCTTGCACTTATGAGAGCTACACCTACCATTTTCTCTCTTCAAATTGCCATTTGTATCATAAATATGGATAATCTGATGGTTCTAGTGATAAGTAAACTCCTTTAATGGAGAAATACTTTTGGAAGCGAAAAACATTATGGAGTAACTCTTATCAAAATAGTCATACATAACATTTCGATTATAGAGGTTTGGTCTGCAATTGTGGTTGATAAATCTTCCAATATTTCCATATTTTGCTACATCAATGATAAAACCATCTTCATCCTACCTTTCCAAAGAATTTGACTCGACCTCATTACTAGCAACATTGCCAACATCAAAGAAGTGCTCGTCATAATCCATTCTAGTTCTGACTTCCTTTTTATCAAGCAGCTCTCCAGTATATTCATAAATAAAACTTTTGGTTGCAATAAAATCTCGTGATCTCAAATCCCATCCTTTTGATTTAATCTTGAAAACCTCAAGATGATATTAAGGACCATGTTGGCTAACTCGATTTTTTCAGGATGGGGGGCACTTGCAAGATGGACCACACTAAAGAACAAGAGGTTTTGCATTAATAATAGAGCTTCTTGTGTTGTATGGAATCTCACCTCCGTTCCTAGAAGCACAAGAGCATCGCTCAATAGTCGAGCATCCACTTGTGTAGCTACAACCATGAGGTCTAGAGATGTAATACCAATTTGGATATTGCATCTTGGTAATGTAGATCAATGGTGGGGGTCTCTCATAATCTAATGCATTTACAACGGGGATCAGTGTCTTTTTCCTTCCTTGTGAAACATCATAGTATATAACAAACTTCAACCGCATGATGAATTCTATTGCCTTATTAACATTTTTATTAATATGATTGACCTTGACTAATTGACTAAGTTTTGGTTGACCATTATTTCTTTTGTAGTTTAAACTTGAAAACGTATTTTCCAGTTGAACCTCTTTCTTTCCAACATTTAGTCATAATATACAACCCATCATACATGTATTTGAGACCAGTCTTTTCACCACTCACTCTTGGCCGACCACAAATAATCCTCACTAGATATCAAAAATCTATTGAGTTCTTCAAGGCAAAATTATTCCTTTGAAGAGTTTGATCTTCCACTCTTGCACTGACAGAGAGTTTAGGATTCCCATATTGACCCATATAAATGATTTTTTCAGAAGATATGGTCTCGTTCTCATACTAACCATAATCAACAATGCTAGTTGCAACATTTTTACTATTAATATTTACATAATTGATACCCCTAAAAAATTGGTGGTGCAGTCCAACCATAGAAAGTTGTCTGCTGAACCAAAATTGATCCCCAATTTGAACTCCAGGAACATGGCCAACTGCCCACTCACATTTTACCCACTTGTTCTGCTTTCCCAAAATCATTGTTGCCTCTAGATTGATCATTCTTTTAGAGCGTCCTTCTTGTTTCTCTTCTTTATCTTCTAGCCAAAGCTTAGTATATTGGTCATCAAAAGGTTTCAGAGTCTCTCTAACTTGTTTCCATTTCTGAATATGCTCATATTCCGTTAACAATCCATAACCAAAATATTAGGCAATTCAGATGCATTTACAATATGTCCACCATTTAAAAATCAATCATAGCTATTTCTCATATGAATTGATGAATCTTTGGGGATCTTCAACCTATATTGTTGAAGACTGTTTCCATTTTTTTTAGGAACAAATGAATCACAATTTTGAGGAAAATTATGGATAATATCAACTCTTAGGCACCTAAATGTAGATTGAGATATAGTATCAACCATCTGATGAAGTTTCTTCTTCTGTAACTTCTTTGAGGGACTTGTTTCTAACATCTACAACATAAAACCCTTCCTATAAATCCAGTATAATAGCGAATAATTCATGATAACACAGGCACATTGCATTAACAAGATGAATTTTTGAATCGAACCAAAAAAATCCTTACAGCAAAGCCAAGACGTTTAAAAGAATAAATCATGAAGCAGATACCTAGAAGAATATGACATAACAAAGAATATAACATACAAGCAATGAAAAATACTAACGAAACTCACAAAAGGGCTAAAGGATAGAAGAATTCCAAAATCCTTTGAATTTGGGGGAAATTAGTGCCATAGAAAGCGGCCAAGTATGAGTCTTTATAATTAATCATTTACTCTAAAAAATAGTCTTGTAACATAGGAACAATTTTTCTTGGGAGAAGAAAAGGGGTTGATGGGTTAAAACCAATTTTTTTAATCTAAAATAAGTACTCTTTCGAATACAAAAATCTCCTTAAGATAAAATTTAAATTATTAGTTCTAAACATGAAAATGTGTTAAAAAGGAAAAATTATAAAATAAATTGAAACATATGAAATACCAAAATAATAGTCTGTTTGATCATTTTTTTCCAAATATGCTAACTTTGAAAATATTTTTTTATTCAAAAGTGCTTTTCAAAAATAATAATTTATATTTGCAAAATTAATTTGAAATTACTTTTATCAATGTCAAAGCACTATCCTATGCTATTATATGTTCCAAAACTTGAAAATACTAGTCTCTGATTCAAACAAAGCAGATAAAGAGAAAATAAACTAAAGTTAAATTCATTAAAGTAAAAATCTAGTTCTATTTATTCCTCAGAGTGTCTTAGAGAGTTAGTCGCCTTTACTTCTCAGTGTACCTTTTAGACATTTCTGTAAGGCCTCACTCATGGGCAAATCCATTGTGGTGACAAATTGGGCAAAAGGTTCAAAGTGTTATTTGTATTAAAAACAGTATCAGATATACATAAAGAATTTATACAGTAGGTTGAATCAAGTTCCACGATAGCTATTTAAATGGATGAAACAAGTTATAGTCAAATCGAAGGAATAACATTAAGTGACATAAGAAAAATTAAACTAAAGAACTCCAAACCATCAAGACAACTTACTTCAAGTATGAATTCGAATGTTGGCTTTGTAATATCCAAATCTTTCTAAGAACAAAAAAGATTGGCCAAAAATATTAGAGGAAGATGGAACAAGGGAATGCCAATAGCTCAACACTAAACTCCTATTTTTAGTAAAAAGTGTGAAAGTAAAATTAGGTATGCCAATTATTTTTATCTAAATTATGTTTCTTTACATCAAATTTCCATGTAAAACAAGGTAAGTCAATTACAAAGTTATAAATATGCAATTACATTGACTTTTTAATTCAATTTGATTTCTTTACATTAATATAAGTTCTCAGGTAAGACAATTATAAAATTACACATAAAGGTTAAATAAGGTAAATGCAATTGATTTATATTCAAATTAAATTTCTTTACATTAATAAGTATCCATATCAAACAAGATAAGTCAATCAAAAAATTACACATGATACAAGTCAACGTAAAATAAGGTATGCAATTCATTTTTATTCATATTGGAGTTCTTTACATTACTAAGTTTCCATATCAAACAAGGTAAGTCAATTACAAATTATACATAATGAAAGTGAAGGTTAATTAAGGTATACAATTGATTGGTATTCAAATTAGATTTTTCTTTACATTAATAAGTTTCCATGTCAAACAAGATAAGTCAATTACAAAATTACATAGAATAAAAGTGAAGGTAAAATATGGTGTCAAATGATTTTATTCAGATGAATTTTTTTATATTAATAAGGTTCCTCAAACAAGATAAGTCTATAAAGTTGCACAAAATAAAAGTGAAACTTAAATGAGGCATGCAATTGATTTTTATTCAAATTGTATTTCTTTACATCAAGAATTTTCCATATCAAATTAGGCAAGTCAAATACAAAGTTACACATAACAAAAGTGAAGGTATAATAAGGTATGCAAATGATTTTTATTCAAATTGAATTTCTTTCCATCAACAATTTTTCATATCAAACAAGATAAGTCAATTACAAAGTTATACATAGCAAAAGTGAAGGTAAAATAAGGTATGCAAATTATATTGATTTTTATTGAAATTAGGTTTCTTTACATCAACAAGTTTCCATATCAAAGAAGATAAATCATATACAAATTAAAGATACCACAATTGCAAATAATTACAAAGTTATACATAGCAAAAGTGAAGGTAAAATGAGGTATACAAATTATATTAATTTTTATTTATATTAGATTTCTCTACATCAAATCTTTAAAATTTAGGATTCAAATTAATATGCCCCCTCAAGTTTGAGCATGGAGGTCCCAAATATCCAACTTGGCAATTAATAATTGAAACTGTTGCGCACCTAAAGATTTAGTAAAAACATCAGTAAGTTGATGTTGTGTTGAAATGTAATGACAGACCCACAAATTCCATTGAATCTAGTCCCGAACAAAATGACAATCCACCTTAATATGCTTAGTACGCTCATGATAAACTAGATTATAAGCAATATGGTGTGCGGCTTGACTATCACAATATAAAGAAAGTGGATCTGAATGAGAGACAAATAAGTCTGAAAGTAATTTGCGTAACCAAATGAACTCACAAGTAGTTGTTGCCATTGAACGATATTCTGCTTCAGCAGAAGAATGCAACACTGTTACTTGTTTCTTGCTCTTCCATGAAATAGGTGAATGACCAAGAAATATGATATACCCACTGGTTGAAGGGCGGGTAAGTGGAACTGAAGAAGAGAACTATCATCCAAAGCTAAATGGTGATGTTGTTCCATAGGAAATTATACTGGTTTAGATGCCAGCATACCAGTTTCTTTTAAAATATCCAACGTGTATTTTAGTTGTGAAAGAACTATTCCTTCTGATCTGTGAGCAAATTCTAAACCAAGAAAATACTTAAGAGGACCCAAATCTTTTACAAGAAACCAGGATGCTAAGTAGACCTTTAAAGCTTTCTAATAAATTTGTGAATTATTAAAGCTTTGAGATCATATAACTGACCTCAAATTGTGAGCATACATAGACGTGAATGAATAAAGGAGAAGGAGTTCCAAAGAAACTCTTAGAGAGAGAATTATGTGAGAAGATATTTTTCATTCATTTTGATTCGGTTACAACATCTCCAATTATATAGAGGTGTATTCTAGTGATACATCTAGTTGCTGTAACTAGTTTTTGTTTACAGCTAATTGACAGCTCAGCATCTCTAGCTCAACTAACTATTTCTATTCATTCCAATACTCCCCCTCAAGCTAGAGTTTGTGTACACGTCCAACACTCCAAGCTTGTCCAGTAGTGAATGGTGTTGCGCAGCTTCTAGTCCCTTTATGAGTAAGTCTGCAAGTTGTTCCTTTGTATTGGTATGTTCTGCATGGACCAAACCATCTTTGATTTTCTCTCTCACAATATGACAATCTAGCTCAATATGCTTAGTCCTTTCATGAAAAATAGGATTAGCACTGATTTGGATTGCTGCCTTGCCATCACAATGCAACTTAACAGGTATGTCAATGTTGATGTTCAGTTCCTTCAATAATCCTGTCAACCATATGATTTCAGATACAGCTGTTGCCATACCTTTGTACTCAGCTTCTGCTGAGCTCCTACTTATTGTGTGCTGTTTCTTAGACTTCCAGGATATGAGTGAGTTACCCAGTTTTACTACATATCTAGTCACTGATCTTCTTTATTAGGGCATGATGCCCAATTTGAATCACAAAAAGCTTGCAATTGTGTGCTAGGTGCACTGATCAGCAAGATCAATAAAAAAAACAGTTCAGTAATCTGGGAAAGTTTTCATCTATTTTGTATTTGTAGCATTTTGGTGACATGGCCGAGTGGTAAGGTAGAGGAATGTAAATCCTCGAACGACTTGAAGCAAGAGGGTAACTGTACCCCAAACTAACATAGGTGGGTAGGTAGAGAATACCTAGGGGCGCGAGACAACCCGACTATTGCTGAGCAATTTTTGGATATCAAACTGACCTCCCCAGAAGGTAATTTTAATATGGCCGATTTTCCCTCTTTTGCACTCAGTTTCTCTACAGTACCCGCAGCTCTAATCCTTGCCTTGGACTTCCTTTAATATATGTCACTAATCTCAAAGCTGCCTCTCAATGTGAAATTTTAGGTTTCCGCATAAATTGGGACAACATTTGTACTGTAAAGCTTATATCAGGTCTTGTGGTAGTCAAATAGATTAGTCTTCCAATCAACCTTTGATAGGCATTGACATCTTTGAATATATGATCATCTGTACTCCCCGTGTATTCATTATATTCAACTGTGGTAAGCTTTACATTAGTTTCTAAAGGTGTAGCAACTGGCTTAGCACCACTTAAACTAGATTCTGAGATAAGTTCTAGGGCATACTTTCTCTTTGTGAGCAATATCCCTTTCTTGGATCTCAACACTTCAATACCTAGGAAAAACTTAAGATCTCTAAGATCTTTCATGTTGAAGTTGTTATGTAATGCAGTTTTGACTTCCTCAATCAACTTGCTATTGTTGCCTGTAATTCGCAAATCATCTAAATAAATCAAAACTATTGCTATCTTAGTTCCATTCTTTTTTGTGAAAAATGAGTGATCACAGGCACTTTGTGTAAATCCTGCTTCCAGTAGTGCCTTAGTTAATTTGAGGTTCCACTGCCTAGAAGCTTGTTTGAGTCCATATAAGGATTTGAGTAGTTTGCAAACTTTATTCTCCCCCTGCCTCTTGAAACCTTGATGCAAATCCATGAAGACTTCTTTAGTTAAGTTTCCTTGCAAAAAAGCATCATGAACATCCATTTGTAATGATGGCCAAGTATGTGAGGCTGCAACACCTATAACTGTCCTCACAGTAACCATTTTGGCCACTGGTGAGAAGGTCTCATGATAATCTAAACCTTCCTATTAATTGTACCTTTTGCAACTAATCTTGCTTTTACCTTTCTATCTCACCATTAGCCTTGTGTTTTATTTTGTAAACCCATTTAGAACCAATTGCTTGCTTGCCTGGAGGCAAATCTACCACAATCTATATCTTGTTCTGTTCCAAGGCCTGAACCTCAGCTTGCATAGCCTCAATCCAGTGTTGGCTTGTGGATGCCTCTTTGAAGGTAGATGGTTCCACAGCAATTGAGACAGCTGCAACATAAGCTTGATAGGCAACACTCAAGTTGGACTAAGACAAGTAATCTTCAATAGGATACTATAGGTTGCATTAACCTTCTTTTTTGACCCCACAAAATCCTTGTGCCACAAAGGTGGTCTATGAATTCTATCAGATCTTCTAGGTTGTTCTGGGACTATACTATCAGGAATTGTCACTGGAGTAATCTTAGCAGTCGATTCATTAGTTTGCTTAGCACCATTGTCTACAACATTATCAACTACTTCATCTCTTATTGTAGAAACTTCAACATGTTCAACTGTCACTATAGGTTCTTCATTAGCAATCACCTGTTCTTCATTTATAAGTCTCTCTTCTGTATCAGTTGTGTGAGAAGAATTGGATTCCTCTAGGATAGGTACCAACATATCAAAAGGAACAGTAGATTCTATTTTGAAAGGGAATACGTGCTCCATGAAAGTGACATCTCTACTAATAAAAAATGATTTGTTTTCCAGGTCTAGTAATCTATAACCTTTCTGAGTCTCTGAATATCCCATAAGGACTGCCGTTTTTGCTCTAGGGGCAAATTTATCAACTCTAGGCAAAATTGAGGCAAAACATAAGCAACCAAATACTCTCAAATGATGCAGACTAGGTTTCTCCCCACAGAGCACTTTATGAGGTGACTTCGCTTCTAACACCTTGCTTGGTATCTTATTGATTAAGTAGGTAGTAGTTTTAACACAATATCCCCAATACCTAATAGGCATCCCACTCTGAAAGCTTAGTGCTCTACCAGTGTTCATAATGTGTTTGTACTTTCTTTCTACAACCCCATTTTGCTTAGGGGTATAGGCACAAGAACTTTGATGAACAATGCCTAAGGAAGAGAATAAACTGTTGCACTTCAAGTTAACGAACTCAGTTCCATTATCCGACCATAAGACTTTCACTGTTACACCAAATTAAGTATGCACCATAGCAAACAAATCTTTCAAGATGACATAAACTTCCGTTTTATATTGAAGGAGACATGTCCAAGTAAATCTACTAAAGTCATTAACTATTGTAACAAAGTATTGTTTCCTATCATAGGTAGGTGTTTTATATGGCCCCCACAAATCAACATGTATAAGCTGGAAACAATGCTTATATTTCCTATGAGAATCTGGAAAAGAAAGTCTACTTTGCTTAGCAATTGGACATATCTCACAGTAGTTGTGCTCCTTAGTATTGAGATTATTTTTGAGTGCTCCAATATGCTCCATAGCCTTCAGTGATGGATGTCCTAACCTGATATATCGCAGGTCAATTTTATTGTTGTCTTTTATTGCTGCACTAGCCATTGCAGTTATTTCATCTTTCAATAGATATAAGCCACTATTTTCTCTACCAATCACAGTTACCCTGCCACTATAAAGACCCTGCAATATGCAAATATTAGGAAAAAAACTGGCACTATAAGATAGGTCCTTGGTAAGTTGTGTTACTGATACCACTGTAAAGACCCTGTAATATGCAAAAATTAGGGAAAAACTAACACTATGAGATAGGTCCTTGGTAAGTTATGCTACTGATAGGAGATTGAATTTGAAGTCAGGCACATGTAGCATATTTTTTACTGTAAAATCCCCTAAAATAACTGAGTCTCCTGTGTTTTTCACTTCTTCTTTCTTCCCTGTTAGCATTTGAACTGTGTTGAATCCTTCTAAATTCTTTAAGTTCGTCAATAGCTCTTTACATGAGGTGACATGATAAGTTGCTCCAGAATCTATAATTTATTCATGAGCACAAGATTGAGGCTGTAAAGAGACATTATCTACCATGTTGGCCTTGCATTTCAGTTGCCCCATTGTTATCTAAGAGATTTTTCAGTTGCTCTAGTTCTTCATTGTTTAGTTCAAATTGGGAAAATCCTTGCTTCTCAGCTGCTGCACTATTCACATATGGTTTAAAGTTTCCTATTCCTGTTTGGTTGTAATTTCCTGATCTAGATCCACCTATACCAGCTTGATTTGAGCTTGAGTGATATGATCCTGACTGTACTGATTTCCTCTTGCTTTTGTAATTAGGTGGATAACCCACTAATCTATAGCAATCTGAAGTGAGATGATTTTTGTAGCCATAAATCTCACAAGGTGTTCCTGTAAGTGTCTTCTTTCCTACTTTGAAATTAAAATTTTGTCTCCTTCATATTAACATAGTGAGTGGTTCCACTCCAGATTCTACCACACTTAGCAATCTCTAGCTTTCTTCTTAAACCATAGTCGCATAGGCTTGGGTCACACTAGGTGCTTCTGCCTTGAGAAGGATATCACTTCTTACATGACTAAAAGTTTCATTTAGTCTCATTAAGAACATTAATAATCTCTGTTTATGCAGGTGACTCGTATAGGCTTTCGCTTCAGTACAATTACATGAGGGAAACAAAACTAATGCATCAAATTCATCTGTAACAGAATTAGTACCTTGTTTTAGGCTAGCTACCTCTGTCTAGAGCTGGTATACTCTTGTGAGATTTGATTTGTCAAATCTCTCTTTAAAATCCTCCCACACTCATTTGGCATTTGAAGCATATACAATTGTGGTCAATAAATTGGGTGCTACAATGCTACTTATCCACGATAAAACCACAGCATTACATCTTTCCCATTGGGCAGCTAATTCTCTAGTGTATGTACTCTTCAGGCAAGTTCCATCTATGAAACCCAACTTATTCTTCACCAACAGTGCCAGCTTCATTGAGCGACTCCAGAGTCCATAGTTTTTTGACCTGTAAGTTTAGTCACAATTAAGGCCATACCAGGTGTATCCAAAGGCTGCAAGTATAGAGGATAATTGTGCCCTAGGGTAGCTATTGTCAATTCCGCTATTGATGAGCTTCAAGGAGAAGATTTAGATTGTTTCTTTCTAGAAGATGATCTACTCCAAAGATCATTGCTTTGATACCATGATAAATTTGTGAATTGTTGAAGCTTTGAGATCATATAATTGACCTCAAACTATGAGCATACATGGACATGAATAAATGAAGGAGAAAGAGTTCTAAAGAAACAATTAGAGAGAGAATTATGTGAGAAGATATTTTTCATTCATTTTGATTCGGTTACAACCTCTCCAATTATTTAGAGGTGTATTCTAGTGATACATCTAGTTACTGTAACTAATTCCTATTTATAGCTAATTGACAGCTCAGCATCTCTAGCTTAACTAACTGTTTCTATTCATTCCAATACTTTCAAATTGATTGAATTATTAGTGGCAACAATGACATCATCTACATATACAAGAATGGCTGTAAAAGAATTTTCTCGTCGATACAAGAATAAGAAAGTGTCAGCTTTGGATTGTGTAAAGCCAAACCTTAAAATGACAGTAGCAAACTTAGCGAACCACTGCGTTGAGGCCTGCTTTAATCCATAAAGTGACCGATGAAGGCGACAAACTCTATTATCTTCAGTAGACAAATATCCTGGTAGTGGTTTCATGTAAACTTCTTCATATAAATCTCCATGAATAAAAGCATTATGCATATCTAATTGATGGAGATCCCAATTTTGCACAACTGCAACAATTGATGGAGATCCCATCTCTTGTAGTGAGTTTGGCAGCTGGAGCAAATGTTTTATTATAATCCAAACCTTCTACTTGGTTGTATCCTTTAGCCACAAGGCGTGCCTTATAGCGCTCAATTGATCCATCAGAGTAAAACTTAATTTTGTAGACCCATTTATAATCAATAGCCATTTTATCGGTTGGAAGATGTTCTAAGGTCCAAGTGTGATTTTGTTCAAGTGTTTCAAACTCTTTTCTCATGGCCTGCTTTTAGTGATCTACTTGTATTGCTTGTTTGTAAGATGTTGGCTCATTGTGTTTGGTAATGGCAAAGATACTTGTGGTTGCTTTTTTTTAGAAGGAGGAGTATTTTCTTTATAAGGAACAATTCTCTCGTGAAAAATCACATCATGAGAGATGAATACTTGATGTGTTTTCAAATCATAGACCTTATAACTTTATGGCCATATGGATAACCCAAAAAAAAATACAAGTTGTGGCTCTGTCATGAAATTTATCACGGGATCATGGAATAACTTAAGCATAATAGAAGGTTTTGAGGAAAACAACAACTCATATGGACTTTCCCCAGATAAAAGGGGTGTTGGTGTGTAATTTTGTTAAGTAAGCTGCTGTTAGAACACACTCACACCAAAATTTTATTAGTAAACCAGCATGGAACCTTAGAAATCTAGCAACTTCAAGTAAATGTCGATGTTTAATTCGACTATGCCATTATGTTGAGGTGTAGACGTACAAGAAAATGGATTCAGAATTCCTTCTTTTCTACAATATTGTTTAAGTGAATTATTTGTAAACTCAGTGTCATTGTCACTATGAATGATTTTAACAAGACGATTGAATTGTCTTTGTGTCATGGCAAGAAAGGAAATCATTATATGAGAAAATTTAGTTTTAGATTTAAGAAAATACACCCAAGTAGTTCTGGTAAAATCATCCACGATAGTCAAGAAATAATGAGACTTTGACAATAAAGGTGAATGATAGGGACTCCATTGATCACAATGAATTAAATCAAAAGTTTTTTTAGATTTAATAGAAGTAACATGAAATGACTTTTAATTTGCTTAGTTCAGTGGAAAACATCACAATAATCATCTAACTTATTGAAATTAAAAAACTGAAGTTCTGAAATGAAGGACAAATGACTAAAGGACACAAAACCAAGACGTTGATGCCACAATAATGTTTGGTTTTTATTTGACAAAAAGGCTGAAACTAGTGTCATTTCTTACTTCTAGCGTCTTTCCATTTCCATTTATCACTCACGTTCCCTACAACTTATCGACTCTTCAAAACATTGGGAGGAGACTTCCCTTTGTCATTTGGTTCAAAACTTTTCCCATTGTTCTCAGCTGATATCACCATTGACTTCATTATTTTCTTGTGTCTCCTCAATTAATTCAAGATGTAAGACTCAAATACCATATTGTGCCCTTAAAATTTGTGTTCTCCACAATACTTAGAGATGTAATTATACTTAATGTTAATCCATTTTGATCTTATTTGTCCAGTAGTCTCATCACACCAATTTGAATTTGCAATCTTTGGGAAGTCAACAAGTAAATTCACTTCAACTTTTACCCTTATTAACTTGGCCTGGTTTTTTTCTTTGTTGCCATTTCAACATGTCATGGCTTCCTAACTAATGGAGCAAATGAACAAGGATTCCTTAACAAAAAATTTATCTTCATGTTTATTAAGCACATTGAGATGTTCTGTCCATTTTATTTATAACAAATATGGACCCTGGATCAGCTTTAGTAGATAACTACTGTAGATTACGTTTTCATTCATTTATTGCACTATTATAGTTACATGTGTGAGCTTGTAGAGATGCATCTTTAGAGAATCTAAGTAATGTCATGTTCAGGTCAAAACTAAATTGTTGAAGAATGAGTTTATTGTTAATACTGCATCTTGTCATTTAAAATTCAAAACTATCAAAATAAGATACAATCATGACTCTCTTATCTTTAGACTGGAATTCTTCTCCCAATAGCTTTTCTTTCAGATTTACATGGCTGATTTATTTCGATTACTCATGGGGTGATTTCCTCTACTCCATATTAGCACATGTTAACTATAAACCGTCGAATGTCTCATGTCTTCTATTTTATTTATAGGATAAAATATCAGAGCATCTACCTGAAGATCAAGAACGTGTTGCCACTTTAGGTGTTCCATTAAAGATAGGTTCATCCTAATGACGCCATTGGAAAAGTGTATGGAGTTGAAATTTCTGGTCGTATGTATGGTCTAGGTGGTGGTATTTGTCCTTTAGCTGCTTTTGGGATGCCTAGACATTCAATTAGTCATGTAAATATTGGTAGTTCCAGCAATATGTCTCATCAATGTGTGGAAAACCTAGAGAAACATGTAGAAATCTTGAAAGAGAAGCTGACTGGATATGAAGAGACAAAGGAAAAGCTTGAGGATACGAAGGAAAAGCCTGAAGAGACCAAGAAAAGGCTAGTCCAAAATGAGACTCACTTGAAAACTCTTCATAGGTTTTTACAAGCTAAATTTGGTAGTGAGTTGCCTATTTTCAACTTAGATTCTTCTTCGTTTATGTTTATAGTTGCTCCAACATTTTTGTATTTTGATTACAATACAAGAAGCTCTATTATTAATACAAAGCCTCTTGTTCATGAATGTGGTCCATCTTATAAGTGCCTTCCCTCCTACAAAAATCTAGTTAGCCAACATGGTCCTCAATATCATTTTGAGGTTTTCAAGACTAAATCAAAAGGATGGGATTTGAGATCACGGGATTATATTGCAGCCGGGAGTTTTATTTGTGAATATATCGGGGCGCTGCTTGATAAAAAGAAAGCCAAAACTAGAATAGATTATGATGAGTACTTCTTTGATGTTGGCAATGTTACTAGTAATAAGGTCGAGTCAAAATCTTTGGAAAGGCAAGATGAAGATGGTTTTACTATTGATACAGCAAGATATGGGAATATTGAAAGATTTATCAACCATAGTTGCACATCAAACCTCTATACTCGAAATGTCATGTATGACCATAGTGATAAGAGAGTACCTCTGTCACGACCCAACCCCATGGGCCGTGACTTGTGTCCGAATTGGACACTCAGGCATAAATACCAAACCAGATACAAACATAAACCAGGTTATACTTCCAACAGATATCTTATTTACAGAAATTTCGACAAAGTTTCCTCTGTTTTACTGACTACCCACCTGCATACAAAAAATGCTAGCATATAATACATACATATATATATATACACGCGGGCTGATAAGGTCACCGCGGCGGTTAAACTGCCTAACATACCATAGCATACATACATAGTTATACAAACTATCTTAACCCATACGCACAGGTGTCCACAGACTTCTAACTACACAAACTGAATCAGAAGATGGGACAAGGCCCCCGTCGTACCCTCGAATGTACAGAAACACAAAATAGTAAGTAAGTGTATAGACCTAGAGTTTGCTCCGAAGCAAAGGAGCACTTTAAACAGCAGTCAGAATCCTAAGCTGGTGGATTTACAAAAATAGAGAACTAAGTGTATGTATACCAAGTGTTTGCTCCGAAGCAGAAGGAGCACTTCACACTGCAGTTAGGGATCCTAAGCTGGAGGGTCTCTCAATTGTATGGCTGAACCTGCGGGCATGAAACGCAGCCCCCAAAGCACAGAGGGTCAGTACGAAATACGTACCGAATATGTAAAGAAGTACGTATAGAGTATATACATCAAAACAATTATTAAAACAAAGTATAGTGATTAATTGTCTAACCTGTGGGCAATGGTTAAATGCATACTCGAAACAGATCAAAGTACTTACTTTTCAGAATGTACGGAAATACGAACTGAGGGATAACTGAGCAAAAGTGCAGAGATCAAGTGCATAACCAAAAATATCCAATATGTCCATTTTCAATATACGAATCACGCATATCATCAGAAGATTTTAAATTTCTGAAATCTCTATCATGTAATACCAACACAGGATAAGTGAGTCAGGGAAGACCGCTGCACTCACGGGCCATAATACCAACATGGGATAAGTGAGCCAGGGAAGACCGCTGCACTCACGGGTCATAATACCAATATGGGATAAGTGAGCCAGGAAAGACCGCTGCACTCATAAGTCATCATACGCACGACAATAATCAGCCCTAGAACCGGTGAACGATACTAAAATAGGCACGAGCAGAGTCATGAGAATTATATACAAGGACAAAGTCATACCTGAGATCGTAACAATAATTATTATATGTTCTTAAAATTTTCAAACTTCGAAGACATATCAAATGAATCTGGCCATGACATTTAAACCCAGTAATACCAACAACTTTAGTACTACTATTCATATTCATACTCTTCATTTTCATACAGATTCCATGGACAATCAGGTAACCAAACCATGGCTTCTAAGACCTATACCCATAAAGCAACATCTTAATAATATTTACTCTAAATTCTATCAAGTTTATCAGCGTTTATATTTTTGAGACAATTAGAACCCATAGTCTTCCCAAACTAAACCTATACCAGTAAAGCAACATCTTGGGAAGAGGAATATGTAAGCAAATTCTAACAAACTGATCTTTAAACAGAGAACCAATATGTAGTCGTAGCAATAACATGTAAATAAATACACTTACGGACATGTGACAATTTCTGCAGTGCCCAGTTGCCACTGATCTGTGGAGTATGTTCTACTGTATTTTTAGTTTGAAGTTAGTCATGCCACAGAATAAGAGAGATGAAGAGATGAGTCGGAGCTTGTGGAGAGTTGATAAAACCATCATAAATACCTGATTGATGATCCCTGCAGTCATCTTTTAGAGCATATAGAATCAGAGGAATAGGATATACTTTGATGGAACCTCAATTCCAAATCACACTCCCAAAGCTAAATGTTTATACAATCTTTTTTTTTTGCTGGAGTAAGTTAACTTCTGTAATTTGTTTCAATTTTTTTTTTGGACTTTGATAGTTCCCTTGTCTTAGATAGACACTATTAAAGGGACAAATAACTTTTTATTTTGTATTTATATTTATGTAACTATGCATCTTCCTGATGCCATTTTGTGAATGAAATACCTTACTTCATCACAAAGAAAAGGCAATCTTATTGCAAAGAATTCTGCAAAACACAAGAATGTCTAAGTAATAGCACTGAACTTTTGAGGCTTATCATACAACAGTCAAACATGGAATGTAACATCCTTTACTCAGTTCAATCATTTGTGTTTACTTTAAGAACACCTAGTCACATAGTTAACTCCACACCCCTACCACTCAGTTTTGATTGTTGTTCCTCAATAGCCTCTTATATACCTGTATGTTCTTTTTCCCCCCTTATGTATGTATGTTCTTGTCACAATAAATCTGTGAACTTACATCAATGAATTCCTCATCTCTTTCTTCCATTCTCATGATATCCCTTAAAATTCATAGAATTTTCACACAGTTATGGGCTTAATAAATAATGCTAGTTTGCCTTTTAAAGATTTGAATATACTCCTGCAAGCGGTATGATCCAGCATCCAAATGAATTAGTAGAGCTACATTACATAACAATGGGGCAGCTTACTATGTATATACATATATTATATTCAAACACTCCCTTAACACTCCAAGAACCATATTACATCACCCAAACGTCGAACGTATACTTCCAAAATTAAAAGATAACATTTAATCTATATACATAAACTCCAATTTCGGCCAAACTTCAAACATACGTATAAAAAACTTCCAATACTTCTTTCACCTCACAAGAATCACTTTCAAGCTATTTAAACACCAATTCATAATTTTAAAACAATATGTCACTATAATCCTACATATTCAATTTTCGACCATCAACCCCCAAATTTATAATTCACTTTAACAAGCTATTTTTTTCAAGATTGCCTTTCAATTTAATATACACCAACATACATACAAGCTTCAATTCACATAAAACAAAGCTAAAAAGCATCACACCTTTCAAACCCCTTACTAAACCCAAATCTTTATAGCCGTAAAATCAAGCGTTTTCTTGACCAACCAACACCTCCACGCTACTTAGGGGACTCAATATACCAAGCTTGTAGCATCAAAATAATTGTAGAACCGAAAAGCACAATTTTTGTTGCTACCACTATAGCAACCCGAGGGCTTCTCTTAGTTAGGTTCTTGAAGTTGTTTTAATTCTAAGTGTTGGGGAAATATTATTGTTGAAAGGAGAAGAAGGATAATATGTGTATCTATTTACTTGTCTTGACCCCACCCCCACCACACACTTGGTCTAATAAAAACATGACAAAATCGGGGTGGGCATCACATAACCCTCTTTAAGACTCCAACTCTAGGAAATTATACTTTGGTCCCCAAAGTTTTCCTATGTGAATCAATTAAGGACATACGAATCCTAATAATCTAAGTTTTAAAAATTCTATTTAAATCCCCAAAGTTTCCAAAAAAGTCACTTTAGTCCTGAATTTTCCAAAAATACAACATTGGTCCCGAATTTTCGTAATGGTTCTATTACTCCACAATCCGGGTTCTAACATCCTCCCCCCTTAAGAACATTCATCCTCGAATGTTAACTAGCCTCATGAATTTCATAACCAATTTAAGGGGAGTTTCCTTCCAATCACCACAATAACACACCCACTGCAGACTTGCCCTTCCAGGCTGCTGGGATCTTTCTTGGAGGTATCTGTAAAGCAACCTTATTTGGTTAGAAAAGGGTCACCCTAATAACACAGCTCTATTGCACGATCGA
>DF366388.1:10502-33359 GCA_000787875.1 Solanum virginianum
AGTGTAATCAACACCATATGTTTGTGAGCTTTCTTTCCTAGATACTTATATTGTGTTTCAATTCAGAACTTGCCCTGTTACTCTGACTTAGACTGTAGGTTAGTTGGTTAGGAAAGGATCTTAGGCCATTGTTCATATTAGTCCACGTAGCCTAAATAACCAACCAAATATGTAATGTATCCCTTGATCCCAATGTTTGAGCCTTGCATGTACCCTTTTCTTTGTAAAAACCTAAGTTACGTAGCCTTTGTTAAATAAAAAATCCTAAAATTAGCCCTGGTCCTTCCTTGAATATTGTGCACCTTAATTGAGGCAAAAAACTTAAGTTGAAGGCGGCTACCGAAAGTTGCCCTGGTTGATAGTTTGGGTATTGTGCACCTGGACTCAGTCCAAAAGCCTAAGTTGAGGGTAGATGGTGTAAGAGTAATCACATAAAATGGGGTGGAAGCTAGTGATACATGGAAAAAGGGATAAAAATGTGCTCTGAGTGCAAGAAAAATGAGTAGATGCCTAATCAATAATAAAAGGCAAAAAGATAAAAATGAGAGTAAGGCACCCATAAAAGCTAGAAATAGGAGAAATAGGAGAATGAGTTGAAAAATGACAGCGTTGGTAGCGCAAAAGTGTAGAATAATGTAGTGTCAAGGAGGGCCATTAGTCACTATGTTCCCAAAACATCATACCGAAGCCCCTTAATCCTATATTACAAGCCAAGAAACTCCTATGGTGATCCTATCCTAGTAGATGAAGGTTATAGTTATGAGTATAGGGGCAAGCGTATGGTGTTGATCATGGTATTTGAATATCTTTTGTTAGAGTGAGTGATTCTGTTTGGTCCCAAGCATTGAATCAAAAAATATCATCATGAGTGGGATATGCGACTTCTTTCTATGAGGGCACTAGCATTGCACTATTGATTTGAGACTAATTTAGTGATTGTTGCTTATCTGTGGTTGCCTTGCTTGTCATTAGTTGCACTATCACATGTATTGATCTGCATTGGTTTGTTTGATAGCTATCCAATATGCATTTATGAGTGATGTGGGCGTCTGTGTTTGAGTTTGAGATGATGTGTGCCATTAGATAGAGGTCTGCGTGTTATGGTACTGCTTATGTAGATTTAGTCCATCACTTGAGGACAAGCAACAATTTTATATTGAGGGTATTGATGTGCCATCAAAATACAACACTTTTGATCCTTAAAATTTGGAATTTTGTGTGTTTTCAAAGTCATGTTTATGGGTTTGATGTGTTTTTATGTTTGTTTTTCAGGATTATAGGATTTGGCATGATTTTAGGTTAAGTGTGTAGATGATGAGTATTTTCTGTTCTACAACACCCTCTACGGGCCCTGAAAGTTTCCACAAGCCATAGAGTTGGTTTCATAGCAAAATCCAGTGAAGAGGTGATTTTCTGAAGTTGAATCTATGAATTATCAAACGAGCCATAGAATGAAGTACCAGTCGTAGATGAGGTTTTGTACCCTGAGGATTAGAACTTGGGAAGCTACTGAAAAATCATCTGATGAAACCCTATATGGGTTGTAAATTTAAATATGGCCCGTAGAAAGGTGTCATATAAGCTGAACCCAAAATTGAGGTAAAGTCCACGAAGCCCGATTACGGGCCGTAAAACTTAGTATGACCCATAGACTTGCTCGTATTGCTTGCTGAATCCAGTTCTCCTAATTTGTTTTGAATTTGTATTTTAAACACTATAAATAGATTTTTTAGGTTAATTTTAGTAGACAACCAGTAGACAACAAGGAGATAAAGTGAGGATTATTGGGTAAACACTTGAAACATTATATTGTGATCTTAATTCATACTTTGTGATATCCATTGAAGAGCTTGGATTTCTTGTTCTTAATTTCATCCTTGTATGTTCTTAATTATGTTATTTTATATCATGTCTCTTGCATCTATAATGAACATGAGTAGCTAAATGCATAACTAGGATTGTGTTAAACCATGAAAGCCTAACAAGGTAAAATAAGATAATTCGTAATTCTTAGAAAGTGTGCATGCATGTACTAATTAATTCTCTTCATTTTGATTTCTTTTTAATGGTGGCCAACGCTAGAACTCACCTAGTATTACTGACTGGATCAAGGTAGTAATGAAAAGGAAAAGAGATTAATTAACAGGATTCAATTGATGTTTTCTCATCTAATCAACCAAATTGGATAAAGAGGAGGTAGTACTAGAACAATAGGTAAGGGTTAGTAATGTCAGCCTGAAGGGATGGATTAAATCACATAATAAAATTTACCTCTTGCCTAGATCAAAGGGTTTGGTAAACTTAACTTACGGATTTGCATGCTGTACTAGAAAAGAATGCAATTAATTGGTAATACCAAGTTAGGGAATCATAGGAAACACAATACCTTAGTTACTCTTCTTATTAGTTTCACACACTTGTCTTAGTTTAGGACTTCTTTCTGCAATTTCACAACACCCCCAGGGAGATAAGTAGGTTAATTAACTCGAATTACTTGAAGTTACTCTAAGTCTACCATATTCCCTAAGGGATTGACCCTAACCTCGATTAGGTTATATAACTTGACATCGATTGCTTTAACCTTTAAAAAGGAGGTACAACTTGGGCGACATTAGTAGATTAAAATGTTGTCGATGAACACAATCACAAATATGTCCACATACTTCTTAAGTACTCTGTTAAGGAGATTCATGAATGCTGCAGGAGTGTTAAGCAAACCAAAGACATAACAAGGAATTCATAATGACTATATCAGGTTCTTAAAGCTGTCTTTAGGATGTCACTTTCTCTTATTTTTAACTGATGATAGCTAGATCTAAGGTCCATCTTCAAGAAATAAGTGGTGCTCTTAAGTTAGTCGAATATGTCATCAATTCTGGGAAAAAGATACTTATTCTTTATAATGATCTTGTTCAACTGATGGTAGTCAATGCACTATATCTCTTTTGCACAAATAGGACAAGAGTGCTCCAAAGTGAGACACTCGACTTGATAAAACCTTTATCTACGAGATCTTGCAATTACTCCTTTTGACTTTTTCAACTCGATAGGAGCAATCCTATATGGTAGAATAAAGATGGGTTGAGAATAAAAGTATGTCTATCCCAAAGTTTATATCTCTATCGAGAAGGACTTTAAGAAGATCATCAGGGAAGACTTTTGGGAACTCATTCATAATGGGAACTGACTGAAGGAATAATATCTCAATACTTGAATCTCTAGCTCTAACTATGTCATAGATACACTCCTCGAAGATTATCTTTATATCCTCAAGGTACGAAGTAAAATGATAGGCACTACTGGAAGACCCTTCCATTCTAAAACTGCTAGTTAGGGATTTGAAACTTGACTATTCGAGCTCTACAATTGACTGAGGTATAATAGGTATAAAGCCAATCTATGTATAGAATGGCATCAAAATTCACCATATCCAACTCGACTAAGTCGGTAATGGTATCCTTATGATAGATTGAGATGATTCAACTTCTATAAAACCTTTTAGTAAGGATAGACTCACTTATAGGAGTAGAAACATGAAAAGTCTCAAAAAGACATTCAAGCTCAACCTCGAACTTGATGTGCTGCCAAAATACAAAACTTTTGATGCTTAGAACTTGGAATTTTGTGTGTTCTCAATGTGACGTGAGTGGTTTTAGGTGTTATTGTGTTTATGTTTGCAAGATGAAAGGTTGGCCATGCTTTTGGGGGAAGTTATAGAAGTTGCTACAGTTTTACTGTTATACGAGACCCTCTATGGGTCATAGACCATTCTATGGGCCATAGGGAGGTTTCATGAAGATTTCCATTGGGGACTGATTTCTGAAGTTCATTCTATGAACATGCAGATGAGCCGTAGATGGGTTTACGAGTTATAGAAGAGGACTCGTGTCCTGAGAATCAGAGAAGTGGACTTGCAGGAATGTCATCAGATGAAGCCCTCTTTACGGGTTGTAAATCATTTTACGAGTCGTAGAGGGGTGTCATAGAGTTGAAGTCTAGAATTCTAGCAACTGTGTACGAGATATGATTACAGGTCGTAAAATTTAATACGGGCCGTAAAGTACTTTTCGTATGGCATGCCGACCAATTCTCCTATTTTGTTTAGGATTTGAATTTAATTACTATAAATAGGTCTTTTAAGTTATTTTTCATAAGTTTTCCCTAGTACGCAAAGAACTCAATATTTTGAGAGGGAAAATTATAAGAGAGTCTTTGAGAACACTTGTGGTTGAATTTGATCTTAAAGCTTGTGATTCTTATTGAAGTAGGATTGCTTGTTCTTAAATATATTGTGTAAGTGTTCAACTATGTCTTCTCAATTCATAATCTCTATATCTACACATAGCATGGGTAGCTAAATCAACAACTAGGGTTGTGGGAACCATGACGAACTAACAAAGTAAAATTGGATAATTCACAATTCTTGGAAGGTGTATATGCCTGTATTAATTAACTCTCTTCATTTTGCATGTTTTCTAGTGATGGCCAACATTGAAACCCACCTAGTGTTACTGACAGGACCAAGGTAGTAATTAATAAGAAAAGAGATTAATTAACAAGATTCGATTGATATGTTCTCGTCTAATTAATCAATTGGGCCAAAGGGAGGTTGTACTGGGACTACTAAGTAATGGTTAATAATGCACACTATGGAGATGATCCAAGTCACATATTGAAATTCACCTATTACCTTTGACCAAAGGGTTTGGTGAACTTAAATTACTGTCCTACATGTTATACACTAGAAAAGAATTAAGTTATCCGATGATATTGAGTTGGGGAATCATGGAGAACACAATACCCTAGTTTCTCTCCATTATTGTCTTCTCTCTTATAATAGTTAGTTAGTTTTATTTTCTCATTGATTATTGCAACCCCCCTTAGGGAATTAAGTTTGTTAATTACTTGGATTGGAAATTAGTGAATTCTCTTGAGTCTACGTAATTGTGGGATTGACCCTAACCTTGGTTAGGTTCTATATCTTGACAGCGATCACTTTATCCTCTAAAAAGGAGGTGTAACTTGGATAACATCAGAACTCTCTAGCTATATAAGGAGTCTTAGAGGATAGATTTGTACTTGGATCATGTAAGACATAAACATTAACATAAAAGTATTTAAGCATAATAGTGATGACGTTTGGTGAGTTCTATTGGCCTTGGAGACTAGTTATAACATTCAAATGGTTTGAACCTCTGCCTGTCACTGAAGTAGTGCCCTTTGAACTATCTTGCCTGATGATGCTATTGCAGAGGACTAAGCCACCCATTGTTCAGTCTCTCAGAAAGTACCCTACTGGTCCACACATGCAGTGTCACAATTCAAGTCTAGGGCCTAACTGTAACATGGCCAACAAGGAACCCGAAGGTACCTTATCCAAGCCTCTTAGCATACATTAGACATATAAGGCAAATAATAGAAGAATACCATAAACAAAAGCAATACTTAGCATAATTCAAAGTATAAAAGTAATACATGACATAATAGTACACAAGACTGAAATCTGAAATCAATACATAGGTCCAACAAAATTAGTTTCCAGGAGTTTTTGGCCAAGGGTTTTAGGGAGCCCTTCATGAGTTATGAAAGGTTTCACTAGCCATGATAGTGGCTTTAGCAATTTTCCTAATTTCCTGGAGGTTGTTTTGCCCAAGGGCACCACCACAAGCACCACAGTTCGTGAACTTTACCACAGACTGTGGTGTTGATGTTGCCCAAGTTACACCTCCTTTTTAGAGGATAAAATGATCATTGTCAAGATATATAACCTAACCAAGGTTAGGGTTGAACACACAGGGAATACGTAGACTCAAGAGAATTCACCAATATACACTTCTAATAGTTAACCAACTTACTTTCCCAAAAGGGGGGAGGGGGTTGCAATAATCAATGAGAAATAAAACTAAACTAATTATCACACGAGAGAAGTCAATAATGGAGACAAACTAGAGTATTGTGTTCCCTATGATTCCCCAACTCAGTATCACCGAATAACCTAATTCTTTTCTGGTGTATAGCATGTAGGACAATAATTTATGTTTACCAAGTCCTTTGGTCAAAGGTCAAAGGTGAATTTCACTATGTGACTTGGCCTATCTCCATAATGTGCATTATTAACCATTATCTGTTAGTCCCAGTACAACCTTCCCTTGGCCCAGTTTGGTTGATTAGATGAAACACATCAATTGAATTCTGTTAATCAATCTCTTTTCCTATTCATTATACCTTGGTCTAGTCAGTAGCACTAGGTGGGTTCTAATGTTGGCCACCATTAAAAAACATGTAAAACGAAGATACTTAATTAATACATGCATATACACCTTCCAAGAATTATGAATTATCCGATTTTACTTTGTTAGTTTTTTATGGTTTCCATAACCCTAGTTGTGGATTTAGCTACCCATGCTATGTGTAGATGCAAGAATTATGAATTGAGAAGACATAATTAAACACTTACACAATAGAATTAAGAACAGGCAATCCAACTTCAATAAGTATCACAAGCTTCAAGATTAAATTAAATCACAAGTGTTCTCAAAGACTCTCCAATATGATCTTATAATTTTTTATCTCAAAATATTGAGTTCTCTGAGTACCAAATGAAAACTTATGAAAAATAACCTACTATTTATGATAATTAAAATTTAAGTCCTAACCAAAATAGGAGAACTGGTCGGCACGCCATACAAAGGGTCTTTATGACCTGTATTGCCTTCTACGACCCGTAATCCTCTCTACGTCTCATTTGCATGTTCGTAGTATGAAATTCAAAAAATAATCCCTCATTAGAATTGTCCACGAGATCACCCTACGGCCCATTGAATGATCTACGACCCGTAAAAGGTCTCATATAACAGCAAAATTCAGCATCTTCTGCAATTTTTCCCAATGTCAAGGCCAACATGTAATCCTGCAAACATAAACACAAAAACACATAAAAACAACTAACATCAAATTGAGAACTCATAAAATGCCATATTTTAAGCATTAAAAGTGCTGTATTTTGGCAGCACATCAATACCTTCAGCTTACAATTTTTGTTTGTCCTCAAGCGATGGACTCAATCTAAATAGATAATATAGTAACACACAAACCTCAACTCAATGACATACATCACATAAATCTTAAACTTAGATATCCATATCAACTTTTCAAAATAAAATAAGATAGCTATTTAGCAAACCAATACAAACTGGTGCATGTGATAACACAACTATGACAAGCAAGGGATTGTCAACAATCTACAATCTATGCACAAGTCTAGTATTAACAATGCAATGCAAGTACGCTCATAGAAATAAGTCCGATATTTGACACTCAATGATGTTTTAACCATGGGACTATGCAAAATCACTCACCCTCACAACCGATATTCATGCATAATGACTAATACCATAGGCTTTCACCTATACTCATGACTTAGACCTTCAACCAACTGGACTAAGATCACTTTAGGAATTTCTAGGCTTGTAACATAGCCTCTAGGGCTTTGGTATGACATTATGGGTAAATAGTGACTAAAGACCCTCCTTGACACTGTGTCTTTCTACACTTTCGCCCTACCAACTCTGTTATTTTCTCCTCATTCTCCCTTTTTCCTATTTCATGTTTTTCTAGGTGCTTTCTTTTTATTTTTCAGCTTTTTGCCTTGTTTCTCCCCTTTATTTTGCTTTTTAGCTTACAACTAAGGCATCACTTATTTTTATTGCACTACATGATTTTTCCCCTTTTCTCCGTATCCCTAACTCACCCCCTTATTTTTGTTTTTCTCTTACACCAGCCACCCTCAACTTAGCTTTTAGCCAGTGTTGATATGCATAGTATCTATCCTTAGAACCACGGCCACTTTTGGTAGCCACCCTCAACTTAAGCTTTTTGCCTCAGTCAAGGTGCACAATGTTCAAGGAAAGACCAAGGAAAATTTTAGGATTTTACAACTAACAAGGCTAGGTTAATCAGGTGTTTTCAAAGAATAGGTACATGTTAGGCTCAAACATTAGGAACAAGGGATCATCTCAGTTTTGGTTGGTCATTTTTAGGCTAAAGTGGACTATTAAGAACAATGGCCTAAGACCCTTTCCTAATCCAATTAATCTACAATTTAACTTAGAGTAATAGGGCTAGTTCTGAATTAGCATAAGACACATGAATCTAGCAAATTAAGCTCACACTCACATGGCACTTTATACATTATCAACAAAAGACTCTCAGATCATGCTTTTTATCTCAATATATCCTCACTTGTCAGAACAAACATTGTCACATCCCTAAACATGCATGGTTGCTATCTGACTACTAATCAAAATTTTTAGTGGGTATCATTTTGTCAAACAAAATCCAAAAGCATGCTATATACCATAAGTATTAGTATTATATGCTACAAATATTATCTAAACATGATAAACGTGCCGGTTCAACAGAAATTAAATATCTATAGGGAAAAAGACATAGGTAAGAAAACTTCGAGATAAAAAATTAGGGTAGTTATTGACCCAAGCTACTCAGACTTCATTGATGCCCATAACTACCCACAACACATTGAAAAAGATATGTACAAAATCAAAACAAAATAACATATAAGGGGTCAAAAAGCATACCTGGGCACCTAAGCACCAGTCTATAGCTGAGTCTGGCCACCCTCTTCTTGTGGGGTGGTTTACTCAGCAGTAGTGCTCTGTCCGGAGGGACCAGCACTCCTCACTTACTCCATCTCTTGAGCTTGTCTTATCTCTTGATGATATCTTGATCTCCCCAAGACAAGCTCGAGCTCCTTCTCCTCTATGAGCCTCACAAGTACACGTCTCTCATCTGGCTCATCATCCTCTATGAGAGGTCTCTTCTCATAGGAAGGCTAGATAGTCTCCTCGGGAGCGAATAGGTCAACTATCAACATAGGAGGTATAGTCTTTGGTAGTGCAATCAGTGCCACAAGTGCTGCTGTTATGTCAGCTCGGAGCTGTTGGATCTTCGTTTACAGAGCTGACAAATCCAAAGGTCGGGCCTTGCCTAATCTTCACTGTACCCTTTCCTCGAAGGTGTCAATGTGGGCATCCACAATAGAGATACAGTCCTAAATAGTAGTGACTACAAATGCCTACATTCAACCTTTCGAGTCTTAAATGGCTTGGCAGACCCATGGCCTGATCTGATGAACAAGCTGAGTCAATTGTGACTCAGCATGTGATAACCTCTACTCCAAGGCTTGTATAGATGGGTGGACACATAGATCATGCCTGTAGTAGTAGCCTATAAAGTCGCAGAGTGTGGTGCAGGAATAATAATAGTGGGTCCCCTCTTCTCAACTGCCTCGGGCTACGAAGGTGTCTCTTCAGTAATAACAACAGTAGTAGTGGTAGTCTCAGAACCCTCATGTGTAGCGCTGAGGTGAATATCTAAGGTATAGGTGGAGGCTACACTCACTGGAGTCCTATCAGGTTCTGTTCAACCTTGATCAGGCTGGGATCCAATGTGCGCTGGGCCTAAATCAACTGGTCCAGCTGGTGTAGTATATCTACCTTCGACTCTAGATAGAGCCTGTAGATTAAGCACGGGTATAGGATAGAGGTGGACCTCTTCAGTGCGGCCTCATGAATCTGCTCGGCAATGAGGTGGGCCTAGTCAATATCATAGCCAGCTAAGATGCTGGCAACCAAAACCGCATGCTCTGGCATTAATGTATTTTCAAAAGTATCAGCTGTATGCGTGAATGAACAATATCCCACCAAACTTTGGTGGGGAAATAAGCAGTGCCTTGACAATAGCTTCGAGTGAGTGGCGACCCATGCAGGTTCTGGACCCTACTCAGCAATATACCCAGCTACCCATCTCATCAAAGTAGCTTATCGCTCTGGATCTCTCATAAAAAATGGGTCCCTCATCTGCCCTACCCTATAGTAGAACTCAGCGGTGGATCTGGGGGCAGTAAACTCAGGGCCAAATAACATATGTCAGATGGTAGTCTCTGATATATCCACATGTCATACCCTCACTCTCGTCTCGATCAGACTGGGCTGAGCGAGGGGCTTGTTCCCTTGGGAAGACTGATCTGGATCGTGGCTACATAAGAGGCATTAACTCTCTTATCGTATCGGGGTGTATCATCCAATTGCATGTGTGATCCACTAAAGCCTATACCCAGTCATTGTATCCTGGAGATCTGGGGACACTATCGAGTCTTTCAGATAGCAAGATGGCTTACCCCGCTCTCTCGGCTCATGCCTTCTCTATATATCTCTTGTATGCCCTCAATGCACCACCAACTAGTGAGGGCATTTGGTGTAGATGGTGATGATCGGGGGCGACGGAAGACTTAGTCTCTGATCCCTCCTCAGAGCCTCCCTCAGAGTTGGACTCCTCTCTAGATGGAGTCCTCTATGGTAAACCACTCTCATCACTGCCTCCTCCTCAAACTAGGGAATGTGAGCAACAAGAACCTGAGTACGCCCAACTTTGGCAGTGGCTCTGGTCTGTAGTTTGGCCACCTTGGGGTCTGGGCTGACATCCAGTACCTCTAGTAAGCTGCTCAGTTGAGTGGTATACTGATCATCTGAAGGCTCATCTCTGAGCCTCCTCTTTTGGGCCTGGATCTTATCGCGTCTGGGTTTTGGGGCCATATTACCTGAAATACAAACATATACACACCCTAGTTAGCCCCACATATCAAGAATTAGGATGCAAAAATCATCTATGTTAGTTTACAGAAGGGTCTTATGAAAGCACCTTTACTGGTCGTAGTGGATATTACAAGCCATAAAGAGCTTTCGTAAAGTAGTGATGCAGACAAGTTTTGCTACTGGAAAAGTCTATGAGACCAAGTACGACTCGTAAAGTGGTTTACGAGTCGTAGATTGGATTATAGAGATTTCTAGTGTGAGTAATTAATTTTAGGTAGGAATCTACAGGACCTATTTATGAGCCTTAAAGTGTTCTACGACTCATAAAAGGTCTCATGTGATGGACACTAAAAAACATCATGTTTCTAGAATCTCACACGAGGGGCAATTACGACTCGTGGAATAATCCATGAGCGGTAAAAGCCACTCGTAAACTAGAAAACTCAGTCACTTGAGTGTCTGAGCCCATCACACAGACCCAAATGGCTTTTTCAACACACAACTACCAGCATTGAAGCAAAAACACACGCACCTACATGATTTTTACATTACAACCATTACCCGCAATATGTTCCACACACATACACCCCATCAAAAGTAATAAAGCATGAATGATCCTACAATACCGACCACCTATGATTGGTTTCAATAAAATCATGCACCTATATCATCACCCACCAATTCACAAACACGATCATTCAATCACACATGGTGAGGGACTTAATAGGCACAAACAACTATCCAAAATATTTCATATAAGGCCAAAGTGCCAAATTCTGAGCTTAATCAACAATTCAAATATGGGCAATCTAATTTTAACTAACACAAATTAAATTCAACATGGATTTTTGTGTCTAAACACCATACCCCAGATAATTCTCAACTCAATCATTTAAACAAGGCAAATTATAGGTCTTAATTTAACTAAACACTTACCAAGATTTGAGAGTAAAGTGAAGAAGATGAAGGAGGTGACTAAGCTTAAAACCCTAGGCTACCGGAGTCTTGCCGAAAAAAGGTTGCACGATGGCTAATTGTGATAAAAAACACAAGGGGAAGGGGGGTTTGATTGGTTAATTCAGTAATTTTTGATCAAAGTTGGGGTTGAATAATTTGACCCCTGTATTTATTTATTAATCAGGTCAACTGAATGTTATTGGGCCTAGACTCTACAAAACCTCGATTACGGGTCGTAGAGTATTTTGCGGCTCGTAAATCATGGTTTCATAGAACATCTAAAACCTAGTTTTTAGGATTATATTTCACGGACCAGTTACGAGTCATAAAGTATTTTATAGCTTGTAAAGTTAGTCATAGAGACCTCAACACATAGCAAAATATTCAGGAAACTTACCTGGAGTCCACGAGCCTCATTCACGACCTGTAGTTTGGTCTATGGATTGTAAAGTTGGCTCATGGACTGGAGTGCATAATTTTTTGCTCATAAGAAACCTCTATGAGATGGGGTACGGGTTGTAAAGTGTTTTACAGCTCGTAGACCCAGTCGTAGAGACTCAACTTGATGCTCTTCTCAGCAACAATGGCTAAGTTAGTCTTGTACCTGCATACTCTTCATAAAATACACTGTTAAACTATATATAACTGTCACGACCCAAGCCTAGGGCCTAGATGTGACATAGCGAATAGCAACTCGAAGGGATCCTAAACCAGCCTCTTAGCATATCATGCACATATCCTTGGTCGCGGAAGAAAACTCAACAACAACAAGAGATAGTAAAGAGGGAAAATGGGACTAAGGGAAGTCTTTGATATCATAAATCATAGAAGGGTCAAAGATCAAATCATCATTACATCATTTGTTCCAATAACACCTCTAAACATAGATTTGAGCGGGGGCTAAGATACTTTTCGGGCTCACCCTCATAGTGTCAAGAGTTCAACATGAAAAGAAAATAAATGACAAGAGTAAGATAGCTAATGTCCCCAAACTTAAGGACTCACCAAAGGTCTTCTTCCAAAATGCCAAGACTAGCCACGGGGAGGATGATCTAGAGAGGCTCCAGTTCATACATGGTAATATCATATAGGCATAGAGTATGCGTTAGTACATTTGAATGTACTAAGTATGTAGGATGCAATGCAACAAGACCAAGGAAACTTAGTTAAAATGTATATACATAGGCAATGGGTGAGTATAATAACATTATGGCATGCATGATCATTGCTCGGAGTGAAACATGCTTGTATAGAACATATTACATGTTTAGGAAGAGACCATCATCATAGATCAAGCAAACTAGTACTTGGAATCCAAGGCATATAATCCCCCGGAAGGTGATTGAGATACCTACCCTTTAATATGGTAGATAGGCAAAGCACCACCCATAAGAGTGGTCAAGGTATATACTAAAATGACCCCAAAAGTGCCCGAAAATGTACCTTAGAAATGCCCAGAATCTTAATTTCCATATATCTAAAAATTCGTGTATTATTTCAAAAATTCAACTTCATATTCTTGAATAAGGGGCCAAATTGAGTGGGGGATGGGTCTAACCTCAATTTTAGAGTAAACGATTCACAATTTTAATTTTTGATGTTTATGAAAAAAATGGGAATTTGTGCCCCTGGTGCGAAGTGCAAAAGGTGCGTCCCTGTGTTAAGTTTGATCAGATTTTGTGTTTCGGTCCAAGTCTTTTGGGTCTTGGGCCCAAGCCTTCCCATGTGTGAAAATACCTATACTTAGCCTTATTTCACCCTCATATCATCCAAGACATTCCCAAATACTCTCTCAAACACTTAGACTATATTTTATCTCCAAATTTCAAGTCTCAAAACTAATCTGGATCTTAAGGTTCTCAATCAAGATTCAAGCCTCCATGTCCAATCTTCTTCAAGGATTCCCCAAAGGCAAGGTATACGGGTTTCTTGTATTGGTTCCTTTCACCCACGATACCAAAGCTTTCTTTTACCTAAAGTTGCATGATTTAGAGTTGATTTACTCATGGGTCTTACTTATTATGAATTTCACTGCACACTATGTTAGGGTTTCATGAAGTTATGGTTGTTTTAGCATGTTTTGAGCTATGAATATTGTGATATTTCATGAAGGGTTTTGATGTATATTGCTTAAGGGTTTTACCAAGTATTGATTGATGGTTTTATATTGAATTTACTTACATTATTTCATTCTTGAATTGCATGGTTTTACATTAACATTACACACCCTCCAAGTGTTTGATGAAATGTCCGAATTATGATTCTTGAGTTGTTGAAGGCCTAATGCTTGGCAAATGAGATGTATGACTATGAGGATGAAAGTATGTTGTATATGTGTTAATTTTATGATAAGATTCTATAGTGTTGTATGTTGACCATAACCTTATTGAGGGGTTGATACCTTGTCTACTTTGATGTAGGGTGTGGTGTCCATTAATGTTGTTGAGGGGTTGATACCTTGACCACTTTGATGGAGGGTGTGATATCCATTAACCTTGTTGAGGGGTTGATACCTTGACCACTTTGATGGAGGGTGTGATATCCATTAACCTTGTTGAGGGGTTGATACCTTGACCACTTTGATAGAGGGTGTGATGTCCATTAACCATGTTGAGGGGTTGATACCTTGACCACTATTATGGAGGGTGTGATGTCCGTTAACCATGTTAAGGGATTGATACCTTGACCACTATGATGAAGTATGTGATAACCCCTCAACTTGACCACTTTGATGAAGGGTGTGATGTCCATTAACCATATTGAGGGGTTGATACCTTGACCACTATGACGGAGGGTGTGATGTCCATTAACCTTGTTGAGGGGTTGATACCTTGACTACTATGATGGAGGGTGCAATGTCCATTAACCATGTTGAGGGGTTGATTCCTCGACCACTACCAAGGGGGTGCTAAGCCTTAGATTTCGAGTACTAGTTGATTGGTCTATGATGATGGTCTCTTCTTACCTATATAATATGTTCTATATAAGCATGTTTTACTTCAAGCATCATTCATACATGTCATATCTTTAGTATGCTATTCATTTCTTATGATTACACATTTTGCTTATGTTACTTATGATAGCATCATATGAAGCTCTACTCCATTGAAGGACTAGGATGAAAAGGATAAATCTTTAGAAGATCAAAGGAGGCCCATAAAAAGATCTCAAACCAAGGATTTTAATGATAAGCTCAATGGGCTTCAATTATAGATCCAAAGGTGTCTTATTGGGAAAGAAGAGCTAAAGCCCAAGAAGGATGAATTGTCCAAATGGTAAAAATATTTGGTGGCCAAATTCAAGTCCAAGATGATGAATTTTAGGGTTAAATTTCATGCAAATAATACCAAGAAGAATCCAAGAATCAGCCACAACAAAGGTTGCTTTCTACCCAAGTTTTGCAATGAAGACTAGTCAAACTTTTCATATTTGTCAAAATTCTTTTCTTAGTTGAGTTTTACCTTATTTTCTTATTTATATATAGGTTACTAGGTCTATTCCTAGTTAAGGTAACTTTATTTCCTTTTTACAGTAGGATTTACCTTGTAATTTTCTTTCTAGGTTTTGGATACTCCTTGGGCCTAACCTAAGAAGTCATGGACGTCCAAGGACCCTATAATATATATAGGAGTATTTTTTCTTTCAATTAAAATAATTAAATTGATATTAATAATAATTGAGTGAGTTTTATTGAACATTTGTGACTTGTTCTTTGAGAATTTATCTTTAAACCTTGACTAGTTCATATTTTGAGGTATAAAGTACTTTCTTCTTATGATATCTTTGATTTCTTTTTGGTATTCTTTAGAAGGAGATTGGTTTACTTGCTAATTATTATCTTTAGTTACTCATAAAGCTGTCAAGATCTGAATATAATGTTTTGATTCATTTTCTCAAGTAAAGACATTAGATTTCTTCCATAATCTTTACGTTGTTACTTGGATCTTGTCAAGGCCTTAGAATATTAATTTCTTGAAAATTCTTGGATCTTTCCATTGAATTTTCCATATCTTTAATTAGCTTTTGTCTTTCTTTTTGTTTTGTTGTTACTTCTGCATTCTAGTATTCACCCCATCTTAGTATTATTTCTAACCTTGATCCTATCAAGTGGTATCAGAGTGGTTCTATCAAGATTCCATTCTTGGTAAATCTTGGGATTTCTTAAGTATAAAGGGCAAAAAAAAAGTAAAAAAAAAGTTTTTTAAAAAAGGAGATAACTTGCTATCCAAGAAATCCATTTACTTACTCTCAAAATTATTCATTAGTGTTTCCAAATAAAAAAGAATTAAGAAGAGGGGATTATAAATCTTTAAGGACACGGGAAATTTTTTTCTTATTCTTATATAATTCTAAGTAAGTTTCTTTTGATTCGGGTTTTGTTTCAACTAAATCCTACTTGTTCTAGGACTAGTTCTTTACTTTCTTTTGTGCCCCAAAAATCTATACTTTATTACTAAGAACTTGATACTTGTCTGGGTTTACTTATAAATCTACAAAGTACTCTTGTTCAAAGGTTATTTTAGGGGGTAAAGGCAAGTTTGGGTGAGTTTAAAAGAGGGTAAAAGCCATATTAAGTGTGTGATTGATATTTTCCTTTAAGATGTCTAATTCAGGTGGTGATGAAGAAAGGGCTCGTTTAGAAGCTAAGATCAAAAGAAGGAATGACTTCACCCTTCAAGCTATACACCAACAATTCGAGAGATGAAACCTTCAATTTCAAGAGATGAGAAATATGATTATTGAGCAGAATGAGACCATAGCTGCAATTAGGAGGGAGAATAATGTTGTACCACCTAATAATGTTAGACCCCAAGTTAGAAGAGATATACTCATGCCCTTTTTGTAAATCTTAAATATGATAATGATTATTTTGATGGTGAACTTAATCTAGAAAGAAGAGATAGCAGGGGACAAATAGGTAGAGTAGAAGATGATAATATAAGTAGTATAAAAATGAAGATTCCATCTTTCAAGGGGATAAGGGACCCAGATTTCCACCTTGATTGTGAGAGATGAGTTGAAGCCATCTTTGATTGCCATAACTGCTCTGAGTAAGAAACTTAAACTTGCTATTTTTGAGTTTTCTGACTATGCTGCTTCTTGGTGGACAAAGTTTTCGAGGGACAGAGTGCAAGATGACTACCTATTGCTACCTAGGCAGAGATGAAGAGGGTGATGAGGAAGAGATTCGTGCCATCATATTTTCAAAGAGAGCTGCAATCTCGCCTTCAACACTTGAAGTAAGGTTCTATGTTGGTGGATGAGTACTTCAAAAGCATGGATATGGCTTTGATCCCAGCTAATTGCATGGAGGAGGAAGAAGAAATATTGGCTAGATTTTTAAATGGTTTAAATTCTGAAATAGCTAATGTAGTAGAGATACACTAGTATGTAACTTTAGATGAGTTAGTTGATTTGTCTGTTAAAGTAGAAAAACAAATCAAGAAAAAGTAGCAACCTAACTCATGGAGAAATCAGCCTAACTCAATCTCTAAGAAGCCATGGTCAAAACTAGAGGGAAAAGCTCTAAGTTAGTGCTACTTTTAATGTTTTTGATCTTTCCCATTTTGATGCTGACTTGAATTCGAGGACGAATTCTCTTGAAGAAGAGGGGAATGATAGCATTATACGAAGCTCTACTCCATTGAAGGACAAGGATAAAGCTTTAGAAGATCAAAGTAGGCCCATAACAAAATCTCAAACCAAGGAGTTTAATGATAAGCTCAATGGGCTTCAATTGCAGACCCAAAGGTGTCTTGTTCGGGAGGAAGAGCTAAAGCCCAAGAAGGATGAGTTGTTTAAATGGTACAATTATTTGGTGGCCCAAATTCAACTCCAAGATGAAGAGTTTTAGGGTTAAATTTTCTGCAAACAAGGCCAAGAAGAGTCTAAGAATCAACCACAACAAAGGTTGCTTTCTCCCTAATTTTACAGAGAAGACTAGTCAAACTTTCTATATTTGTCAAGATTCTTTTCTTATTTGGGTTTTACCTTATTTCCATATTTATATATAGGTTATTAATGTTTTCCCTATTCTATTTAAGGTATCCTAGTACCGTTTAATGCTTTCCTAGAACTACTAGGTCTATTCCTAGTTAAGGTAACTTTATTTCCTTTCTAGAGTAGGATTTACTGTGTAATTTTCTTTCTAGGTTTTGGATACTCCTTGGGCCTAACCTAAGAAGGCATAGACATTCAAGGACCCTATAATATATATAGGAGTCTTTTTTATTTCATTAAAGACAATTAAATTGATATTAATAATAATTGAGGGAGTTCTATTGAACCTTTTTGACTTGTTCTTTGAGAGTTTATCTTTAAACATTTACTAGTTCATAGTTTGAGGTATAAAGTACTTTCTTCTTGTGATATCTTTGATTTGTTTTTGGTATTCTCTAGGAGGTGATTATTTACATGCTAATTATTATCTTTAGTTACTCATAAGGCGGTCAAGATCCGAATCTAATGTTTTGATTTATTTTCTCAAATAAAGACATTAGATTTGTTCCATAATCTTTACGTTATTACTTAGATCTTGTCAAGGCCTTAGAATATCAATTAATTGGAAATTCTTGGATCTTTCCTTTGAATTTCCCATATCTTTAATTAGTTTTTATCATTCTATTTTTTGTCGTTGCTTCTATATTCTAGTATTCACTCCATCTTAGTATTGTTTATAACCTCGATCCTATCAGCTATCTATTGTTGTATTGCATCTGACGTACTTAGTGCATTCAAACATACTAACACATACGCTATGCCTATATGATGTTACTATGTTGGAGCCGGAGCACCATTTGGTCATCCTCCTCCTCCACGTCGCTAGTGATATCTATTCAAGCTATTTCGTGAGTCCTCCATTCCAAGGAGAATGTCTATGTTTTTATGCTATGTATTTAAGGACTCTCTTTCTTATTGTATACTTTGACTATGAGGGTGAGCCTGGTTGCTTGTCTTGGCCTCCGCTCTTATCTATGTAGTAGAGGTATTGTTGGACATGTTATGTATCTATGTTATAAGCTTTGATTCTCTCTTGGCTCTTGTTGATTATGATATGAAAGATGTCCCTTAGCCCCTGTTATCCTTATTTACTATCTCTTATTTTTATTTTACTTGCTTCTGCGACCAAGGATGTGCAATAATATGCTAAGAGACTTGTTGGGGCCCCTTCGAGTTGCCCATTCGATGGTCATGCCTAGGCTCTAGGCTTGGGTTGTGACAAAGATGGTATCATAGCACTAGTTGTTAGATCCTTGGAGTCTAACACACCATGTTGATTTGAGTCTTTTTCATGGTTGTGTTGTGTACCACAACTATAAGTAAGAGGATATGAGACATTTTAGAAAATGTTTTCCTTCTTCATGGTTAATATCGTGCTGTAGAGTTGAGGCAAGGTTATTCAACCCCTTTAACAATTGTTCTTTGATATGCTAGATCATGCCTAACACAAGAGGAAGAAAAGCCCACACTCTCGAGAAACAGCCGGCTCCTCCCACTCCTCTAGCTTGTCATGATAGGGGATCAGTTCATGAAGAGTTTCGGGATGCTCTCACTTTGCTAGCTCAAGTCGTAGCTAATCAAGTCACCCAAGGGCCCCCCCTCATGCTCCTACTCTGGTATCTTGAGTGAGGGACTTTATGAGGATGAATCCACCAAAATTCTATGGGTTAAAGGTAGATGAGGACCATCAAGAGTTCATTGATGAGGCTTATAAAATATTGGCTATCATGGGAGTTAGGTCGGAGGAAAAGGCAGAGTTGGCGGCTTACCAACTCAAGAGGATTGCACAAATATGATTAAATTAATAGAGGGAAGAGAAGGAGGTTGACAATGTGGTTCTATGGAAGGAGTTCAAGGCGGCTTTTCTTAATCGGTTCTTCCCACTTGAGCGTAGGGTGGCTAAGATGGTAGAATTCATGAATTTGAAACTAGGTTCAATGAGTGTGAGTGAGTATGCCCTCAACTTCAACCAACTTTCATAATATGCTCCCCGATTGGTGGCTGATCCAAGGTCTAGGATCAGTAAATTCGTGACGGGAGTACCCGACTTGGTGAGTGAGGAGCGTCTGTCCACTATGTTGATTAGTGACATGGATTTGGCCTACTTGATGACCTATGCAAAATAAATAGAGGATGAAAAGTTGAGGAAAAGGAGAGGTAAGGAGGCTAAGAGGGCCCGTGGTGAAGGAAAGTTCCAAAGTCCCAAAGGTCATTGTAGTATGGTACCTTATGCTAGGTGCCCAAAATGTGGTAGATGCCATGATGGCCCATGCTTGAAGAAAACCAATGCATGTTATAGTTGTGGAATGGAGGGTCACAAGATAATAGATTGCCCTCATAAACGCAATAAGGGTAGAGGTGGTGATGTTGATCAAGGGGATGCTCCAAGACGTAACCAGTTTTATGCCCTTTGAAGGAGGCAAGGAGGGCACGAGGTGCCTGATGATGCTACCAACATGTTAAAGGCTTTTCTTTATGTTGTTGTGCTTGCTTTGATGGTTCCAAGGGTTTCTATTCCTCTCATTGTTCCTTTTGTTGCTAGTAAGATTCATGTGTGTCCGGAATGGTTATGTGAGTCTATTGTTGTTAGGAAGGTCTAGGGGTTGCTCATGTTCTTATTGCATAGAATCTTGTCTTGTGATTTTGGTTGAACTTAGCTTTATGGGATGGAGGTCTTGGTGCGGTTTGGCTACTTACACATCATGCTTCCAATGAGTGTAGAACCCGTAAGGTTGTAATATGATTGTTAAGAATGGTCGATTTAATTGGTCAACTACAATGGGTTAGTCAATTCTCTAAGCTTGATCTTTGGTGCAGGTTTTGTCCCCAAGTGAGGATGAGGGTAGGTGATATACCTAAGTGTCTTTTTGGATTAGGAGTTAGCATTTTGAGTATTGTTGGAGCTGTTTGGTTGACTTATGCACCGGCTATGTTTATAGGTTTCATGAATAGGGTCTTAAAACCCTACCTTAACATGTTTGTGGTGGCCTCTAGTGGTGGAGCATTGATTTATCTAAAGCTTGTGAATCATTTGGTGGTAGTGTTGTAAGTCTTAGATGATGAAGGGTTGTTTGCTAAATATGATAAGGTGAAGGGAAGACAACAAGAAGGTGGTTAGAACTCTTTAAGGATTATGATATGAGTGTGCATTATTTTCCCCAATAAGGCTAATGTTGTGGTCAGTACTCTGGGTAGCCTAGCATGTGTTGCGAACGGTGGTAAAGAGGTGACTAGAGAGATCTATCAGTTTGCTAGATTGGGGGGTTAGGTTGAAGGGAGTTGAGCATGGTGGTGTAGTATTCTTGATGGTCCTGAATCTTCTTTGGTTAAAGGGGTCTAGATTAAGCAAGGGCTTGATTCCGCCTTATTAGAGTTGGAGGTTTTGGGTGAAAGATGGTTGAGTGGAGGTTGTCTCCCAAGGGGGAGATGGTGGTTCACAGTACCGAATGGACTATGTGTGATTACTATTGACAATGAGTTTAGGGTTGTGAGTCCTTATAGAGTGTAGAGGAGGATTGGTAAGGTTGCTTAAAGTTTGGAATTACCTAGAGATATCGTTATGGTTGTCCGATTTTTCATGCTTTTAGGTTGAAGGGATGTGGTGGTGGCCTTAGTGCTATAGAAATCATAACATTGTAGGTGCTGTGGAGGATAAGTTGACTTAGGAAGAGGTCCCGTGGAGGTATTGGATGGAAGGGTTGAAGAAGTTGATTGATAAGGGTGTGGTGTTTGTCATGGCCCTTGGAAGAATCCTCAAGACGAAAGTGTCTCTCGAGGAGCCAAAGCGGGAGTGGAAAAGCGATATTTGTACCTCTTTCATTCTATTCAAGCTTATGATAACATGTCAAATCCTTTTTATGATTTCAAGTCTTATGTTTCAGCCCCTATGTCATTTGCATGCGTTCATGTTCATGTTGGAAAGTTCATGACGATTTTTGACACTTATGTTGAGATTTTGAAAATGGTGTGTTAAATGTACTATTGCATTCTTGTTGGGGCCGATTTGTTCATGGTCTCTCTTCTTATATATGTTTCTTTGATATTTGGGGATGAATGTTCCCAAGGGGGAGGTATTGAAACGACCCCAAAAGTGCCCGAAAATGTGCCTTGAAAATGCCTAGCATTGTAATTTTCATATATCTTAAAATCCATGCGTTATTTCGAAATTTCGACATCATATTCTTGATCAGGGGGTCAAATGGAGTAGGAAATGGGTCTAACCCTAATTTTAGAGAAAATGATTCACAATTTCAATTTTCTAAGTTTACGAAAAACAGTGGGCATTCGCGCCCCTGGCGTGACGCGCCAAGGGCGCGCTCCTTAGTTAATTTTGCTCAGATTTTGTGTTCTGGTCTAAGGCTTTTGGGTCTTGGGCTCAAGCCTTTTGATATGTGAAAATACCTATACTTAGCCTTATTTCACCCTCATATCATCCAAGACAATCCCAAATACTCTCTCAAACACTTAGACAATATTTCATCTCCAAATTTCAAGTCCCAAAACTCATCCGGATCTTAAGGTTCTCAATCAAGCTTCAAGCCTCCATCTCCAATCTTCTTCAAGGATTCTCCAAAGTTAAGGTATATGGGTTTCTTTCATGGTTTCCTTTCACCCATGATACCCAAGCTTTCTTTTACCTAAAATTACATGATTTAGAGTTGATTTACTCGTGGGTCTTAATTATTATGAATTTTACTGCACACTATGTTGGGGTTTCATGAAATTATTGTTGTTTTAGCATGTTTTGAGCTATGAATATAAGGTCTATTGTGAGATTTTATAAAGGGTTTTGATGTATATTACTTGAGGGTGTTACGAAGTATTGATTGATGGTTTTACATTGGATTTACTTGTATGATTTCACTCTTGAATTGCATGGTTTTACACTAACATTACACACCCGCCAAGCATTTGATAAGATGTCTAGATTATGATTCTTAAGTTGTTGAAGGCCTAATGCTTGGCAAATCAGATGTATGACTCTATGAGGATGAAAATATGACTCTATAAGGATGAAAGTATGTTGTATATGTGTTAATTTCATGATAAGCTTCTATAGTGTTGTATGTTTACCATAATCTTGTTGAGGGGATGATACCTTGATGACTTTGATGGAGGGTGTGATGTCCATTAACCTTGTTGAGGGGTTGATACCTTGACCACTTTGATGGAGGGTGTGATGTCCATTAACCTTGTTGAGGGTTTGATACCTTGACCACTATGATGGAGGGTGTGATGTTCATTAACCTTGTTGAGGGATTGATACCTTGACCACTATGATAGAGGG
>DF366387.1:0-21739 GCA_000787875.1 Solanum virginianum
AAAATTTTATAAAATGAATAGTAACTCGTAGTAAGGTCTGGTATGATTATGTGGTTCGGGTGCCCTTATCGGGTACTAGTCGCGGCCCGTAGGTCGGGTCGTGACACCTTTTGAGGCAGATATCGTGGTGTTATCGAATCCTCTAGAGTTTGTTGTATTTTTAGGTAAATTAATGAAATAGTAGTTGTCATATTGGTATTGTTTATCAAAAAAATTGAAATGTGATTTCTTCGTCATTTTGAGTCGAATTTCAGTGAAATCTTAGTCTTAATTGAAGAATTTTCTATGAAAGACATCGTGGTATAGTTGGATTCTACTTATTTTTTAAGATTTTGGTGAAATTGATACAAAAATTATTAGGCACGCAATTTTTTGAAAAACAAATATTTTTTATTTTTGGCATGTTTTATATCATTTTAGATCCCAGATTGATCCTGAAATTGAGGTCCAGGTTTAGAGAAGTATGGAGAATATTATATGGACTTTATTTTGAAATTTTATTATGGGCTCGCTTTTTGGCCTGAAAATTGACCTAAGTTTATTTTCCATGAATTTAATGTCAAAATGGCTGTATTGGCACACTTTGATTCTAGTTTTGATGGTTTAATGGTAGTCTGAGAATACTGAGAGGAGTATGGCCCAATAGGGAGGACAGGAGCACGCATGATCAATATCCAGGTAGCCTAGGCTTCCTTCCTCCTTGACTGAGCTAAAACATGTGTTAAATTCCAAAATGTTATTGGGAATTACTGAGTTAAAGGCTATACGCGCTAGTTTGAAACTATGATTTTTGTTTGGATACTATAATAGATATATCTGTTGTAATAACTGGTTTTAGTATTGTTTTGGATTATAAATGCATTTGATAAGAACCATAAAGATGAGATGGAGTATGATAGATGTAAGTTGAGTATTGGTGCTACTTGAGCAAATATAAATGACTGTTTAAATACTGGTTTGACTTTCTAAGCTTCTTGATACTGAAACCTATGTTATAATCATTGTGGTTTTAATTACATGTTACTTATTTTGAGATTCGGCTCTCAACTACTTGCTGAGATTTTGTGGGTGCTATTTTGTTGGTATACAGCTGGGTTATCCATAGTGGTTCTGGATACTTGTGATATTCTGATCATATGTTATCTATTGGACCTTATCCTAGGTTTAGGATAATGATGCCTTAGACTTGCATTGTTCAGAGCTAGTATTGTAGCACGTACATGCGGTGTGACTTGAGAGGCATAGATCCTTATAGAATGGCTTAGTAGACTTGAGTTTGATAGTTTCAAGTTTTAGCTACTTACTTTGGAGTTAGAGGCTCCACTTCTTATCAGGCCATCTAGCCCTGTCTAACTCCCCGACCAAAGGCCAGGTTAGGAAGATGTGTGGTACTGGCGCACAGGCATAGTATGAGGAGTTGGAGGCTCCGTACAATAGTTAGAAGTTAGAGGCTCTACACGATGTTATGTTCTGCACAAATTGAGATCTTATACCATCTGTTACTAATTCTTATATCTATTCACCTAGCCATACCATAATTATGGGTAAGTGTACCTTTTGGGCTCATAAGGGCCCAATTGGCATACAGGCATAGATACTAGGGCTTTATACCCATGTACAACACTATACCTCGACCATGTGACAGTTGCAACATAGTTTATTTTGAGTTTTGTTTGTTGGTACCATTGTACATTGCCTACTTGTGCTCAAGTATGCTTTTTTATGATTTTATAGACATATGTCACCTAGATTAGTAGTTGGCTTGCTTGAATCTCCAAGCAGTTATCACTTGGCTTTTGGTTTCGTAGCATAGACATACGTCACCTGGTGTGGTAGTTAGGTTGCTTAAATCTCCAGACAGTTATCACTTGGCTTTTGACTAGGAAGACAGTGTTTATAGTGCATAGTCTAGTCATTCTTATAGCATTTACTGTATTTCACTCAGTGGTTGATGATAATTACTTGCTAGTTACCTTGTATTGCTATTCACCCTTACTTTTCTACATTTGTCCATGGTGAAAGTCCAAGGACGAGCCACTTTGTTGAGTTCGACCTATCATTACCATTCCAGGAGACTTTTGGTGAGTATCAAGCAGCCTTTAGGATATTCTACAGTCTCTTTCTTTCTAGTTGGCTGCCTTTGTATCAAGACACTAGCCAATGTATGCCGATTTGCTTGCATTTTTTATGTCCATTATTCAAGGTCTATATATTTTTATTTTGATATATATTATCTCTATACTGCTGTCTTCCAGGCTCTAGGATAAGCGATCTTTGGCTTGTATTGTTTTTGTTTATCTATAGTCTTAGATAGGTTGCTAGACAAGTTACCTTGGTTATTAGGTTTGCTTGCCTGTAGGCGGGACATTATTGATTTCATCATGAATTGCAGTGTCGAGTGGTGACAAGTTCATACT
The DNA here is from genome assembly GCA_000787875.1 of Solanum virginianum. Taxonomy (NCBI): domain Eukaryota; kingdom Viridiplantae; phylum Streptophyta; class Magnoliopsida; order Solanales; family Solanaceae; genus Solanum; species Solanum virginianum. Next base: position 2,418 of record DF366387.1, read on the forward strand.
AGAGTGTGGTTTATTGGTCTTATTTGTATAGAGATACCATTTAGTAGAGTCTTACAAATGGGTGTGGAGATGTGTGTGACTTATCTTCAGGAGGCTACAAGATGTTCAAGAAATTCCTTGTTGTTGATTCTCTTCATGCAGTAGTGTCTGTGTGTTCCCTAGAATTTGATTATTTCACTCATTTGCAGATACACTGCGTAGAAATTTGCATCCAGGCAGAGTTAGGATACACCGTCGTTTCCTGATAGGGAGCAAACCCAAACCCCGTGGAGCGGCAATAGGATCTCCCGGCTCCTCCGCAGCCAGAGGTACTAACTCCTTCACAGCCCCCAGTCACTTTTGTGATTACTTTTGAGATGCAAACAACTATTGGTTAGTTATTAGTAGCACTTGGGGATAATTTGTAGGGCTCTGCACCGGCCCTAGTTCCTCTAGCATAACCTCCAGGCCATGCCTCGATAGGGTACACCACTCCAGAGGCTTCAACTACATAGCTAGAGGGGGCTATACCTTTCCAGGACCAGTAGGTGCTCAAATTGTTTCTTAGACTAATTCCATCGTGATTTGTAAGGGTGATTGGAGAAGATGCATATGAGTTCCTGATAGCCTATAGCTTGAGGTTATATACACTAAGGCTACTAGAGTCTAGAGGTGCAACGTTTATGGCATACTAGTTAGACAGGCCAGCCAGACAATGGTGGTGGATTTATAGAGTTTCAGGCCAACTGGAGCACCATTTGTGACTTGGACGGAGTTTTCGAGGCACTACGACCCGATTTATTCCCAAGAGCCTCAGAGATTGCCTTTTGAGGGTAGCTATCTGGGCCTAGAGTTTTCTAGCAAGGGCCTTCTTCATATCTTCCTAGACGCAGACAAAGGGACAGCGATACAACCACTTTAGGACAAGCAGAATCATTTTATTGTGCTGGTTTATATTCTAGGACTTTTGGGTCAAGTCAGTGTAGCTAGGCTAGCGAAGATCGAACTTCTCAGGGTTATTTTGACTATAAAGCATTAGATCACTAGTCTAGAGATTGCCCAGAGTGTGGAACAACATATGTAGCTTCACGAGCCACCAGATCAGCTCCTCTTTATCGACCGTTAGAGGCAGAGGGCCAGATTAGGGTCATAGAGGCGATTAGTACGAGCATAGAGATGATCAGCAAAGTTTTTAGAAGGACCAGCAGGGTCCCTGAGGTACCATTAGAGGTGGTAGAGGTGACAATAGAGGTGGAGGTTGTCAGGGCCATTTCTACACTACTCTAGCTTCATCAGAGGTCAAAGTGTCAGATGAGGCTATTATAGGTACTATTACTTTATGCTAGCAGCTAGCTTAGCTTTATTGGATCCTGGTTCCATGTATTCATATGTATCTATTTATCTTGCTTCTCATTATGGTGTGAGTCCAGGGTCTCTACCATCTAGAATTTATGTACTGACTCCTGTAGGAGATGCTTTAGTAGTGGATCAGGGTTGAAGATCATGCGTAGTTACTCTTCAGGGATTTTATACACGGGCAGATGTGATATTACTTGATATGCTTGATTTTGATGTTATCCTTGGCATAAATCGATTAGTTTTGCATCATGTTGTGTTAGATTGTTAGGTCAAGATTATTACCTTGGCTATACTTGGCATGCCTCTGATTAGTGTGGTAGGGATCTGTTAGCCATACACCGATCAATGTTATTTTATATAGTCAGGCTTGAAGGTTTATATCTATTAGTTTTTGGCATACATGGCTCATGTTTGTGATGTGACAGCTGAGGCGTCTACAGTAGAGTCAGTTCCAATAGTCTATGAGTTCCTAGACGTGTTTCCTACTGCTTTGCCTAGGTTGCCGCCAGGGAAGGGTGTTGATTTGGCTATAAAAGTTGAGTCGAGAACTAAGCCTATATCCATGCCTCTATACAGAATGGCCCCTGCCGAGCATAAAGAGCTCAATGTTTAGCTTTCGGATCTTTAGGACCTGGGTTTCATACGACCAAGTGTTTGTCCCCAAGGAGCCTCTATTATGTTTATTGAAAAGAAGAACGAGACTCTTTAGATATATATTAAGTATGAGAAACTGAATAAGGTGACAGTGAAAGATCGTTATCCTCTACCTCGCATTGATGTTATTTTTGACCAATTATAGGGAGTTAAAGTGTTTTCTAAGATATATCTGAGATAAGGTTACCATCAGTTGAGGACCAGGGTGGAGGATATTTCGAAGACTGCATTACTGACCTGACATGGCCGTTATGAGTTCCTTGTGATGTCTTTTAGGCTAACTAATTCCCCTACTGTATTTATGGATCTGATGACTCATGTGTTTAGGCCATACTTGGATTCTTTTGTCATAGTCTTTATTGAGGATATTTTGTATACTCGCGGAGTTGATAGTAGCATGCTCAACATCTCCGGGTTGTGCTACAAACACTTAGGGATCATAAGTTGTATGCTAAATTTTTTAAATGTGAGTTCTGACATAAGTCTGTGACATTCCTAGGGCATGTGGTGTCCAAAGACTGACATTGTGGTAGATCCAACTAAGATAAAGGCTATTCGTGATTTGCCTAAGCCTACTTCTATGAAAGAGGTCAGGAGTTTTTTTGGCTTAGAAGGATACTACAGACGGGTTGTTGAGGGGTTTCTACTATTTCAACACCATTGACTAGTTTGACTTACTAGGGTGTGCCATTTATTTGGTCTGAGGAGTGTGAAGCTAGTTTTTTTAGGCTAAAGCAGTTGTTAACCGTCGCTCCTATTTTGACTCTTCCTATTAAGGGTGAGAGTTTTACTATTTATTGTGATGCTTCCTATATTGGCTTAGGTTATGCTCTGATGTAGAGGGGTTGAGTTATTGCTTACGCGTTCTGACAGCTGAGGGCCCACGAGCATAACTACCCCATTTACGATCTAGAGTTGGTGACAGTAGTATTTGCGCTCAAGATTTGGAGGCATTACTTATATGGTGCTCATTGTGATATATATATATATATATATATATATATATATATATATATATAGGGTGATGCGGTTGCACGTCACACTGCCATGTGGCATGCTAAGGTGGTAGCATGCTCTTTATATAAATATATATTTCTCTCTCGAATTTTCATGTCATTTTGAGCTCATTTTTCATCCGATTTTAGTTAGACAGAGGAGAATGTGGTAACAGATACCTTGAGTCGGAAGTCAATGAGTATGGGTAGCTTAACACATTTATCTACAAAGGAACGACCTTTAGACTTGGACATCCAATCATTAGCTAATAGGTTAGTTAGATTGAATATTTCAAACCTTGGATGGATATCTGCCTTTATTGGGTCTTAATCTTCGTTAGTTAATTAGGTTGGTGCCAAACATCTCAAGGATGAGTCATTGGTGAACTTTCAAGATCGAGTTTCTTAGGATGTTAGTGGACAAGATATAGTTGATTTAAATGGGATTTTCAGATTTGATGGTAGGTTTGTGTTCGTAGAATCGGGACTTTGATATAGTTGATTCTACACGGGCCTCATGACTCCATGTACTCTATTCACCTAGGTACAACAAAGATGTATTGAGACTTAAGGCAGCATTACTAGTAGGATGGCAAGAAGAGAGACATCGCCGCTTATGTATCTGTTGTCTTAGTTGTCAGCAAGTAAAGGCCAAGCATCAGAGGGCTGGTGGGGTACTTCAGAGGCTACCCATTCTTGAGTGGATATGGGAGGGGTGACTATGGATTTTGTAGTAGGCTAACCTCGTATTCTAAGGGTTTTGACAACATTTTGGGTTATTATTGATCGACTGACTAAGTCGACACATTTCCTCCTTGTACGACGTGTTTCCTACTGCTTTGCCTAGGTTGCCGCCAGGGAAGGGTGTTGATTTGGCTATAAAAGTTGAGTCGAGAACTAAGCCTATATCCATGCCTGAGCAGTTGGCTCATATTTATATTTAGGAGATAGTACGTTTGCATAGGGTGCCAGTATTTACTATATTTGATCGAGGTTCACTGTTTACCTCCAACTTTGTGAGATTGTTTCAGAGAGAGTTGGGTACTCGGATTGATTTGAGTATGGCATTCCGTCTCCAGACAGATAGTCAGTCAAAGCGTACCATCGAGGTTCTTTAGGATATGTTATGGGCTTGTGAGTTGGAGTTTGACAATCACTGGGATCATGATTCGGGTTGAAGTCCAGATGTGTTTTGGGTTGAATCTCTAATATGTTCGGGGTTAAAGTCCCTATGTGTTCAAGGTTGAAGTCCCTATGTGATTCGAGGTTCTCGATCAAATCAAGTTACTACACTGGTATCGAGGTCACCTATGCATCGTTCAGTTGGACCATTGGAGATCTTGAGGCAAGGTGGGCCAGTTGCATATGAGTTAGCCTTGCCTCCAACATATTCAGCTATATACCTAATTTTTCATATATCAATATTGCACCATACATACTAGATTAGTCACATGTTATAGTATAATTCAGTTGAGTTAGATGATCGGCTGGTGATTGTTGAGGAGCAGATAACCATTTTTGCTAGAGATGTTAGACAATTGCGTTTCAGAGCTATATTGGTGGTTAAAGTCCGGGACATGCAGGAGCAGTACCTTAGCCCACTTAAGCCCTCAAGTATACCATTATTCCTACTTTTGCAACGAAAGTTCATTTAGTGGGGGATGTTGTAATGACCATCTAGGTTATTTCTGTGATGTATCTTATCTATCGGAGTACGTCTATAGCAAACCCAGGATATTTAGGACTTGCTAGCACTGATGGTGCTGTTGTTGGGTTGTTCATTTGGAAAATATGCAGTTTTCCATGTTAGAAGATTAATTATAACTGAAAAATGAACTTTCGGGAAAGGTCCTAGTAAATGGCCTTGAAACAAAATTCTAACAGTCCCATTAGCTCCAAATAGGCCAAAAAATTAGGCAAGGAACATAGTCGGTGTTAGTTATACCGAGCTTTGCAAATTTAGCCACCGGAGTAGGTCAATAGTTGGCTTTAGTAAACACCCTTGGAAATGCACAAATGGAAATTCAGCAGTCAACTCCCAAACGTCGAGTTTGGTCTAAAATGACTCTTCGTTTGGTACCGGGGACTTTCGAATGCGATTTAACCCCCTTTTCCAATTTTTTCTGCTAAAATTGGGTATAAGAAAGTGGACCCATATCAAATCGTAACAACCTCTGATGGGAATTCTATTATTTATGCCATTGGATCCGAAACATCGAAATTAGTAGGGCTACAAAGTTCATTTGCAAAAATTGGACTCCGAATGAGTTCGAAACATCAAAAAAAGGATTGGATGGTTGCTGAATGCACGTGGTGACGTGATGCACTGTGGTGTTTCCACGTTTTGTAGCACGACTTTGCCACAGAGGGGTGATGCGGTTGCACGTCACACTGCCATGTGGCATGCTAAGGTGGTAGCATGCTCTTTATATAAATATATATTTCTCTCTCGAATTTTCATGTCATTTTGAGCTCATTTTTCATCCGATTTTAGTGATTTAAAAGGCCAACTTGTGTATTTTTTTGGGAGGAGAATCGTGAAAGTGTCAGAAATTGTTTTGCCATGCCATTTAAGGTAAATTTTGTAGTTTTCTGTTGTATAATATTGTTGGTTGTCAAAATCTTTAAATATTGATATCTTTCCCCTTCAGGATTAGAATTTAGTGAAAGTTTAGTTCGAATTGAAGATCTTTTCGAGGTGAATGTTATGATGATATTGGATTCTCTAGATTTTGCTATATTTTTGGTAAATTGATGAAATAGCTACTGTCATTTTTGTGTTGTTTATTGAAAATTTTGAAAAGTGATTTATTTGTCATTTTGAGTCAGATTTCAATGAAATCTTTTTCTAAGTTGAAGGATTTTCCGAGCTTGATATCGTGGTGTGGTTGGATTTTGCTGATTTTTTTGTAGTTTGGAGAAATTGATAAAGAAACTATTGGACAAATAATTTTTCCAAAAAAAAATGTTTTTTTCATTTTTAGGCCATTTTATATTGTTTTAGACCCCGGATTGAGCCCAAATTTGAGGTACATGCTCAGGGAAATATGAAGAATATTATATGAGCTTTGTTTCAAAATTTCCCTGTTGTCTCACTTTTTTCCCAAAAATGGACCTAAGCTCAATTTCTATGATTTTAATGTCAAAATGACCGTATTGAAGCTGTGATTCTATTTTGGACAGTTTGATAGAAGTTTGAGAATACTAAGAGGAGTATAGCACTATGAAGTGGACAGGAGAGCGCGCAATTAGCATCCAGGTAGGTTGGACTACCTTCCTCTTAGAATGAGTTGTAATATATATTGAGTGCCTAAATATTGTTGGGAATTACTGAGTTAAAGTTTATACATGCCAGTTTGAGACTATGATTATTGTTTGAACACTGTAATAGCTATATCCATTGTAATAGCTGGTTTTAGAATTGTTTTGGGTTGTAAATGCATCTGATAAGAAATGTAAAGGCAAAATGGGGCATGCCAAAGGTATGTTGAGTATTGGTGCTACTTGTGAACATACTTGAGTATTTAAATGCTGGTTTGACCTGTTGGGCTTCCAAAAACTTAAATTTGTGTGATATTCGTTGTGGTTTTGATTACCTGTTACTTATATTGAGACTATATCCTGGAAAACTGTTGTCAGACGTACTCTTGGCTACTTGCTGAGATTCCTTGGGTGTTGTTTTGTTGGTATACTGCTAGGTTATCTGTAGTGGTTCAGGATACTTGTGATATTTTGATTATCTGCTTTCTGCTAGGCTTTAGCCTAGGCTTAAGCTAATGATGCCTTAGACTTGTGTTGTTTAGAGCCAATATTGTTACACACACATGCAGTGTGACTTGAGAGGCATAGATCCTTGTAGATTGGCTTAGCGAACTTGAGTCTGATAGCATCTAGCTTCATCTGTTTACTTTGGAGTCAAAGGCTCTGCTTTTTGTCAGACCATCTGGCACTAGCTGACTCCTCGGCCGGAGGCCAGGTCGGGAAGATGTCTTGTGCAGGCGCTTATGCATACTATAGGGAGTTAGCGGCTCTATACGATAGTTAAGAGTTAGAGACTCCGCATGATATTGTGTTCTGCACTAGTTGAGATCTCGTACCATTTGTTACTAATTCTTGTATCTATCCACTTAGGCCATAATAATTGTGCGTGGATATACCTTCTAGGCTTACAAGGGCCCAGTTGGCGTACAAACATAAATAATAGGGCCTTAGAGCCATGTACATCACTATACCTTGACCGTGTGATAGTTGCAACATAGTTCTATTTTGGGTTTTATCAGTTGGTACCATTCTGCATTGCCTGGTTCTGTTCAGTTGGGTTTTTCGTGATTCTACAAACTTATGTCATCGGGATTAGTACTTGTGTTACTTGAATCTCTGGACAGTTATCACTTGACTTTTGGCTCTGTGGTATAGACATACGTCACCTAGTGTGGTAATTGGGCTGCTTGAATCTCCAGACCATTATCACTTTGGTTTTGACTCTGCAGACAGTGTCTATAGTGCATAGTCTAGTCATTCTTACAACATTTAATCTATTTCACTTAGTCGATCAATGATGCCTACTAAACACCTTTTATTGATGCTTACCCCTACTTTTCTGCATCTTTCCATGGTGTATATCCGAGCAGGAGCCACTGTTGCCGACTTCATCCTATCATTGTCGTTCCAGGGGACCTTTGGTGACCATTAGGTGGCCTTTGGGATTTTCTGCAATCTCCTTCTGTCTTGTTGGCTATCTTTGTATCAAGATACTAGCTTATGTATATTTTGCTTGTATTTGTATATTTTTGTTTTGATCTATAGTAGTTCTGTATAGTTGACTTCCAGGTTTTGGGATAGGCGATCTTTGGCTTGTATTGTTGTTATTTAGCTATAGTCATACATAGGTTGCTAGACAGGTTACTTGGTTATTGAGTTGACTTGCCTGTAGGCGGGACATGACAGACACTATCATGATATGTAGTGTCGGGTCATATAATGAATACAAATATATTTGACAAGAAAAAATGTTGCAAACATGAGAACTGCAGTTGAGCAATAATTTATATTAAAAAGAATAGTTTTTTTAAAAAAAGTTAAAATATAACTTACATTCATGTCTATTTTCTATAAACAAAAATATGTATATATAATTAGAAAATTGATAAACAAGCACAAATATAAAAACAGAATAAAAAAATATACCCAAAATAAATAAAAATCCCCCAAAAATATATGATGAATATTTTGTTACCTGAATATATTTTGTTAATAAGAAGTAAAGAGACATTATTTGAAATAGAATGAGTAATTGTTAGAAGTTGCATGACTAGCCTCGTTGATAATCATGAGCGAGCATATTAGTGATAGTGATGAGTGAAGTGAGTGCACTTTGGAGAGTGGATGAGACCCGTGTCTGGCAGGGCATACACACATATGTAGCAAATAGCAGGTCAGTCGTGTGAGTCTCTTTACTCTTTGACTTTTCCATTGGCCTATATTTATTGCAAATTTGCAAGTATACCAACTAACTAACATTCCATTATTAATAAAAGCATCCTTAACTTTTTTTTTTCTTTTTTCCTATTTCGCCTTCATTCACATACCTTTACAAATACTTATTACAAGTACCATCTTGTTTTTCAGTCTCTCGGGAAAAAATTATATCCTCTTCTTCTTCTTCTTCTTTTGTTTTTTTCATCTTTACATCATGAGCTCTGAACAAAAGGATAAATCAATGGCTGAGGTGTATGATGAATATCTCAGAAGTAAAGTTTGTGAAAGAGTTGCCATTCATATTCCTCAGGTGAAGGCTAAAGATTAATGCTTTCTGTTTTCTCTATTTTGATTTTTTTGGCTTGGGAAGGGAAGGAGAAATGGGTGGAACTAAAGACTACATGGTCTAAATGGGGTTCGATTAAACTCCCGTGTCAATAAAATTATGCTAGTACTTTGCAAATTAATAGGGGCTTGAAAAAAATGGATTTAATATAAATTGTTGATGGAACTTGTTCTTGTTTCTTGATGAAAAGTTTGATTTCCCAATAATTAGACTGATTTAGCTTTATATCCACCGACATAGTAATAAATTTTTTACATGGTGAGTGCAATTTAAGCTGCTATAGGAGGTCATTAGCTTTATTTTTCGGGTTACTCATAAATAATTACCTTATAAGTGATTAAAAAAAGATGTGTATCGAGGCTGTTGTTATTCTGTTCTTGTGTCTTGTATAATAATATAAAAAATCGACTACTCAGATCCTTAATGTTAATTCATCAATTTAACATTGGGGTCGTTTGGTAGGATTTATTAGAAAATCCAGTACGTGTATTAGCATAGTATTATTTTATCTTTTGTTTGGTAGGATTTTGAGCTTAGTATTAGTTCTACATCTTATTCATTATTATAAGGTAGTATATATTTAAGATATAGTATATTAGCAATATATGGAGTATGGACTATTAGTACGTGGATAAGTTTGGTTAAAGACAAATCACTCTCAGAACTAATTTAAGCATTACTAATTCCACCATTACTAGCACGCCATGTTTAGAACTATTCTTATATACTCTACCAAACAACTCCTAATTAATCTCTTAGAGTTATGTTCCTTAGACTTTCCAAAAATGTTATTGCACCCATATCAGATTCTTAAAAATGCACTATGTTTGGAGGATCTACAATGTGTGCTGACATTTTTGAAGAGTCTAAGCAATCGTAGTCTTGGACTGATGGTGAGGCTAAAACTCTCACTTATCCATTGGAAATTATTTTGTGCCTTTGATTTCTGGAGTTTTTCTTTCTGTCTCATGTTAGGCTAATGCGAGGGAGATTTACCCATAGCAGCTTTTTTCTGTCAAGTTCTATAATGATGCTTTATGGACTTCTCTTTTACGCTATAAATCCGTCACATACCAAGACAAATTTAGTACATAAGTAGTAGTATACATACACCAACTGCCTCAGTGTCGGATTATAGATTTGTATGAGGAAGTTTATGATTTGTAAACACATTTCGGTGCACCAATTTCTTTTTAAATTTTGAATCTGCCTTTGCTTCTTGCGAGACATCTTGCTCCTTGGTTCTTAGACAAACAATGCCATCCAAATGAGATGCTACTTCAAACTAATGTGTCTTCTTTGTAATCCATTGAAAAAAGAAATACAACATCACCAACTAGCTGATTCTTTCAAAATTTATCAATCCGCGCTCGTTCTCTGCAGAAATTAACTGCTGTTAACTCCCAAGATTGTAGATTCTTGCATCATTCGAAATCTTTTAAGCAAATATTTGTCCTTGTATTTGAAGACATCTTTCTCTTATATTTCCATCCAGCTTGCACGTATTCTTTAAAGATGTTTGGATTGTTTGATTTTTAATGGTCACAATGACGTCAAAGGTCTTGATAAGCAGTTGTTGAGGTTTCATAGAATGAGTTACAACTTGTGCTTCCTTTACAGGACGAAAGTTCCTCTGGGATTACTGAAGAAAGTGCACAGGCTAAGCAATGGAAGAGATCAAATTTATTTGTGGAGATACCTGCCAAATCATCAGATGCTTCCAATCAAGATCCTGTACAAGTAAAAATGCTTTCAACACCGACGTCTACACCAAAAAGGGTGAATTTCCTTTTGACGCCTAGTCCTTCTAATTTGAGACCAAATGCTTTTCCTAGTCCCTCCTCGTGCAGAGGCAGATCATCCATCAAGAATCTTTTGCCAAGACTAAGCTTCAAATTGCGTAATATGAATTCAGATACAGAAAAGGCAACCTTACCAGATTCAGATGCTTCTACCATGGTGCCAGAAGAGAAGATGTCCACCATATCAAGGTCATGGTCATTCACTAAATTATTTACACCGCGCGTGAAAAGGACATCATCTTTACCCGTTACACCAATTGATCATTCAAATCCAGAGGCTGCTAGTGGAAGTATCAGCAGAGCTCTGACATTTGGTGTAAGTGCTCTGTACTGCAAAGTTGTTTTTTATCATATATTTTGAGTTATTGATAGCATATATAGTCTAATTTTTGAAGTTGGTATACGAGTAAAAATTGCTCAAGAAACACCAAGTATCATGTTTCATTTGATGACCTTTATTGGAATGTTATAGATTTTTCTTTTTAATTGAAAAATAATGTACCTTATGGAGCTTTAAATAAAAAATCTCTCCCTGTGAATGGATGATTATCAAGTTTCAGAACCTTAGCAAGGTTGACAAACCTATATACTCTTGATAGATAAACTCCTTCTAGCTCTTCAAGGACCATCACAGAGTAGATGCTGATGATGGTGAGACTGTCAAAAAGTTTCTCCAATTGGATAAAAGAACTATAGACGGACTAAATATAACTCTTTATCTTCTATAGGAGTATTTCATGCCCATCCTGTATCTACACCTGAGTTTATCTGAAGAATGTTTCATATCATACTTGCATGCTAAGTTGCTCGGACTATCCAAAAATGTTGCCGCACCCGGGTCAGATCTTTCAAAAATACACTATTTTTGGAGGATCTGAACGCACCCTCGACATTTCTGAAGAGTCTGAGCAACACAGCTTACATGTATGCTGACTTTCTAGGAGATGATCTTGTTGTTTCCTTTATTTATTAAAAAGTTTAGGGGATCCCATCAAGATGCTGTTCCATTCTAAACTTCATCAATCTGAGGTATATGCGGAGACCACTGAAGAGTTTTTATATGCTGAAGGGCTAAAGTAATTATTTACGCTCAACAATTTTGTTTTAGCATTTGAAATGCGATCTATTTTCACTGCAGCCAAAAGAAACACATCTGTGCATTTCTCGATCACTTTCTCTACCGGTCATTAATAAAGAACGACGAACTAGGAGAGTTGACTCTTTCTTTCGAGTCATTCCGTCAACCCCTCAAGGAAAGGATGGGAATTCCATATTTCCAGCTACATCTCCAGCCAATGTATCTGGTAAATAAAATTTGCTTTTATGATCCAAGTAATTATTTGATTTATGTTAGAATAGGTTAGAGTCCCACAATGGTTGGGGAATGAATTGGTGGTTTGCTTATATGGACTTGGGAAATCCTCTCCTCCTGACCTTGCTTTTGGGGTTGAGTGAGGCCCCAGTGCCATATCTTTACAATTTATAGGCAATCACAAGTTCCCGAAGATCACTGTACATTGACACTTTCTGATACATGAGGATTCTTCTATTAGGAAGTTACCATATGGTGAGTATATGAGCACCACATGTACTGCTATATATGCATGCTTCAATAGCTATCTAATCAATGTGTTATTTCTCAGAAGATGAGCCAAATGGTGAAGATATACCTGAAGAGGAGGCTGTTTGTCGAATTTGTCTGGTTGAATTGTGCGAAGGTGGGGAGACACTCAAGATGGAATGCAGCTGCAAAGGTGAACTTGCGTTGGCTCACCAAGAATGTGCTTTCAAATGGTTCAGCGTAAAAGGTAACAGAACATGTGACGTGTGCAAGCAAGAAGTTCGAAACCTGCCTGTCACACTTCGTCGCCTCCAAAGTGCGAATGTGGGATCCAATAGTTTCCAGCACTTGGAAATAAATGGATACAGGTGAGTGTATTTGTTCTTCTCTTTATGAGCTAAGAAGAGCGAGTTTCTCAAAATAGCAATCAACCTTGTTCCCCTTACAATTGGTTTTTCTGTCTATTTCACATTTGTTTCTCCTAATATTTGGAATGACTCCAGCTTTAGAACTAACCAGCTATAGTTTGTTCATCTGTAGTTCTTGGTATATGAAGGTGCATTATTAGGTGCTCCCTCTTAATTTACCACTGTGGTCTGTGGCCAAGTACTGAGATTACACATTGACTTTCGCTTAGTAGATTCATGATGAAAAAAAGTACATATCGAGTATCAACGAACTAATAATGTATACTATTTCGTTGGGAAGTACCACACTCTATTTTAGTGATGATTTAAAATAAGCGACATCTACTTATGACTCACAACACTAAAAGACATGGAAATGTTGAACTAAAAGAATCATGCTTTTTATTATTACTTTTGTTGTTCAGCCCCTGGAAGACTAGTTTCATGGCATTTTCTGGTTCCTCTCTTCTCCCACTTTTGTCTTTGGAATGAACTAGTTATATCTTAAAATATGGGAAGATTAATGCGTTAATACTTTCAAGAGAAAAGACAATTTAAGGAAAGATACTCATTAAAAATTACTCAACTAATTCAGCTTCTGAAATTTTGCACAGGGTATCGCAGGAACTACCGATTCTTGTCATTGTCAGCATGCTTGCCTACTTTTGCTTTCTTGAGCAGCTTCTGGTAATTAAGGAAAGTCGTCATTTAAGAAACAATCCGTCATCGATCTCATATTGATTTACTATTGTCCCATCTGCAGGGCGGATCAATGGGTACAGGTGCAATAGCAATATCAGTTCCCTTTTCATGTGTACTAGGTTTGCTTTCATCTTTGGCGTCTTCAACCATGGGTATGTCATCTTCTGCTGCTCAGTTGTAACATCTTAAAAACTTTGATCAATTGAATGTCATAGATCTATAGCCTCTGCGGAAGTTTAAGTACTAATGAGGACCCCCTTAGGTCCTAGTTGATACTGAATAGGAGAGATCTGAGTGTCCACGAGACACACCTCTGCTAAGTTGAGGTGTCTAGATGATCACTTGGTAAGGTTATGTGTCAAGTGAGAGTTGGGGCCAAGTTTGAGTTCTGTCTGTGTATTTTGTCTTAATAAACTCTTGGGCAAAAATGCCACAAGGTCATAGGATCAAATCCCCAGGGCCACTGATGTGTTACCCAGTCATGCGTTAGGGCCCGTGGAATAATAGTCGGGTCCGCAAAGCCGGCACCGGACACCACGGTTATCAAAAAAAAAAAAAGAGGAATAATGTGAAAACTTTGACGTATCTGTGACCTCAACTCAAAGTAGCAAAATATGATCTTCACTTGTCTATTTCGTGACATATGCTGGTAGAATATCTTATGCTCATATGTGTTACCTTTTGTATTCTGATGAAATCTTTTATCCTTTTTTATTTTTGGTAGTGAAGAGAAGGTTTGTTTGGGTGTATGCGTCCATTCAGTTTGTCCTCGTGGTATTCTTTGCTCATATGTTCTACTCCTTGGTAAGTAATTCTAATTCCTACGTGTGAAGATCTGAATGAACTAGGGACATTACGCTAGATCCAGAGTGGGATCCAACATTTAAACATGACGTGTTCTTATTACTATCATGAAGTTCATAATTATATGTTCCGTATTGGAAATACTAGGTTCAGTTGAACCCATTGAATAAGGTTGTGCCAGCCTTCAGTTGGACCTCTCTAATGTTATACTATATGTCTTCAGGTTCATGTACAAGCTGTTCTTGCAATTCTTCTCTCAACATTTGCTGGCTTGGGGGTTACAATATGTGGATGTTCCATACTCATCGAGTTCTTTAGATGGAAAAGGCGGAGACAAGCCTTGTTAGTCCAACAGCAACAGAACTCCCAGCTGAATCAAACAGAAACATCATCCCACATAAGTAGTCGTCATGATTATCAAGCGGATATAGGAAATCAAGGGACGTTTAGTGGGAGCTAGATAGTCAATAATGCTATAGCAGCTTATAAGGCATTTAAAAAGACAGTTGTTGTGGGGAATGACTTGTATATATCTTGACGTTACACATTCTCCACTGGGGAGTAGAAAAGTTTATTGTACTGCAAAAGTGTGGTAAGAAAGAAAAAAATCCATAAAAAGTGAAAGAAAAGATGTTCTGTACACAGTTGTTGTGGGAATGGCTTGTTGTGTATATCTTAAAGTTGCTTATTTCCTCCTTCATGGGTGGAAACATCATGGATTGTTATCTGTGTATGCATGTTTTTGGTTTGAAGATTGGATCATTTGTTTCTTTAGCCCGCCATTTTGCTAGAGCTATGTTGACTTGAACTCTGGACAGGACATGTTCCCAACTTGGGTTGTCAAAGTTATTGGCTAACCAATATTGAGGATACAGCAAGTGACTTATCTATGAATTTGTACAGGTGGTGATCACCTATTACTACCACCATTCAGTTTGCATATGGTTGTCATCTACTTAACACGAGTTTGGTTAAATTGTTTTTGTCTAGATCCTATTGTGGATTTATGAAATGCTGACTGAGTGATTAAAATGTTCTGATGACATTGATATTAGAGAATTGGGTCCACTTATAGAACTTTTGTTGCGGGCATTTTATGATATTTTCGATAAAGAATTATACCAGATTCAAAAGAAGGAAAGAATCCCTAAAAGGAATGAAGTAGATTCGAGAAAGGAAGTCTCTGTAAGCCTAATCGTGTCCGAAAAAGGACTATGAGTTCTAAGTCAGGTAAATCAACTACAACCTAATTACACATGCATATGAAAAAAATTTTGAAGATAATTTTGGTGTCGATTGCACATAAGAAAAGGGCTTCCTTCTTAAGAAATAGGCAGCAACAACGCAGATGAAGAGCAAGATAACAACTTTCATGAACTAGCGTTGATTTATTGGTTTGAGTCTGCACTGTAATAGAAGAGTTATAGAGTTGTAATTGTTGTTCTTATTGTCGATTGGTGAGGTGGGGTATATGTGAAAAAAAAAAGATTATCTTTTTGAGGGCGCTAGAATAGGTAGAGTATAGTTGAATTAGGGTATTAGAGTTGGTCCTTTAGATTATAGAGTTGTAATTTGAAACTGTTCTTTGAAGTGTAGTGGAGATTGGTAAAAATCCTACATGTTATACATTGTGATTTTTCAAGAGAAGATTTTTATGGTAATCAAGTGTTATTTACTCTCTGTTCTAATACGACTCTAGGAATTAGATTACTAGAAATAGTTGTTGGTGGCTTGGTGCGTAGTTTTATTTCAATTAGTATCACAACAAATCTTTTCATCAAAGATTAACATCTTAAAAAGGACTTATGGTCCTTACACCAACATCTTAGGAAAATGCTTTACAAACTAGACCACCACTCTTCAATGGGAAATACTACACTGGTGGAAGAATCGGATGAGGGGTCTTATTATCAAAGAAAATCATGATTTATGGAATGAAGTTCTTGATGTAACAACTATTCCAATCAATTTTTTCAAGGATGGAAAGACATTGATTTCGAAAGAAAGATGAGAACTGGATGCTAATGCTAAAATTGTTGCTCAAAATAATACTAAAGCAATAAACATCCTGATTTGTGGAATCATTTCAGACAAGTATAACAGAATTTTATTGTGTTCCACTGTCAAACAAATTGAACACTCTGCCAATAGCCCATGAAGGTAGTCAAGTTAAGAAATCTAAAATCGATATGTTAAATCGACAATATGAACTGTTTAGGATGAAAGATAGAGAAACTATTCAAGAAATACATATTAAATTCACATATATAGTTAATGAAATCTATTCACTTGGAGAGATATTTTCTAATAGGAAAGCAGTTCGCAAACTACTTTGTGTGCTGCTCGAGTCCAAAGAAAAGTCAAAGTCATCACAAAAGCTCGTGACTTGGATACACTTACAAACTACAACAACAACAACAACATACTTAGTTAAATCCCACAAAGTAGGGTCTGGGAAGGATAGAGTGTACGCAAATCATACTTCTACCTCATAAAGATAGAGAAATTGTTTTCGATAGACCCTTGGCTCTAATGTATTCGTCCCAAATAAAAAGAAAAAAATAATAGATATAGAGTAATGGCTAAAACGAAAAGCAACATCAATTCTACATGAAAAAAATAATAGATATCGCATAACAATAGAATAGAAGTAATCATCACAACCAAACTAGCTCAACTAGCGCTTTGACAAACGTAAAAATCATAAGGTAAGAAAACATTCTACTCCTACTAGCCTTCTACCCTAATATGCGCTTTCCACTACTTTTTATCAAAGTTTATATCCTTAGTGATATGAAGCTGGGCCATATCTTGTATAATCACCTCCCCGTAATACTTTTTCGGTCTACCCTATCCCTCTGTGTACCACCTAAATCCAATCTCTCGCGTCTCCTAACTAGAGTGTCGACATACCTCCCTTGCACATGCCCAAACCATCTTAGTCTCGCTCATATCATCTTGTTTTCCATAGAAGCTACTCCCATGTAATGACCCGACCTAGGGGCCTAGTCGTCACATGGCGAATGATACACTCGAAGACACCTCGCCCAAGCCATCAAAGCATCTTAAGCATTTATAGGCGTTAAATTGGAAATTTTACAAAAAACGTAAGGGGAAGGAACTATGGGCCATTTTTTACAATGAAGCAACATTAAAATGCAGTGAAAATGGATAACATCATTTTGACCATGAGCATACCGCTAATACATAAGGACAAAACTGGTACGGCCGGTTTCCATCAAATATAAAGAAATTCATAAATAGTCAACATAGAATGTAAAAGCTTTAGAAAGGCCATAAATACATTGTCTAAAACAAAAATATAGAACAAAGTGGAATATGAGTGAGTCTTGAACTAAGGGCTCAACATAATAACAAGCTAGTCTTGAACGCTAACTACTAGCCAAAAGCCGATGAAGGAGTGCCTGTCCCTATATGGTAAAATCACACAGGAAAAATATGCATTAGTACTTTTGGAATGTACTAAGCATGTGAGATGCAATGCACAAATGAAATTGTAATACCATCATTATTAAACATAACATATGGGTATACATAAGATAAAAGAGTCATGAAATAAGCTTAAACATGCACAAGGAATATGGCTCAAGATCAATATGAGATACTGTATAAGAAAACACATAAAGTGAAACATATCATAAGATCATAAAGCTTGTGGGAATGGACCATAACCGACAGTAAGACCATGTGAGCTACTTCATGGAATCCAAATGAACTCCTTCCATTGGGAAAAGGCCAATGTACCCCCTCCATTGGGAAATGGGGAATCTACTTGCCAAAGTAGATATTCAAAATATAGTAACTTTACAATTGCATCTTTCATAACATTTGGGCCTTACGTGGATCCACTAGCTTAGCCTATAAGGCTCCTATAATGGCTTATAATTAGGGACATTGAGATTCAGCTTCAAGGTTCATGCCTCAACTAACGGGATGAGTCCTAATCTCTGGTCCTCTCGGTGCTTAGTCATCCCACGAAATCTTATAAACATATTCTTAGAATCATAAGTAGCAATCAATAAGAGTAGCTCAAAACTTAAGAATCTTTCTTAAGCATCTTTTAGGGAAATTAACATCATGCGTACATCTTTAGTAAACTTAACTTTGAAGCTCTTAATGAATGCCATAATCATACTCAAAAATCATAGGAATCTTCACTTGAAAACTAGGTGGGCTCAGCTTTTTGCATGAAACTATCATTATACACATGAGTCATAGGGAAATGTCTCTTAAAAAGGAGCATAAAAAACGCCCAACCTTGATTATATCGAAAATCATCATAGGATCAATACCATACTTCAAATACATATATATTTACTTAGCAAAAAAGTTACTAAACTTCATAAGAATCATATCATAACATAAGTACCATGAAATCATCATAAGTATGCACATCAACTTGAGGAACTTAAAGAAAAGATAAAATACTCAATAGGGATTATGAGTGAAAGGATACCTATAAATCAACTCACATGCCTTGGAAGAACTGGAGAGAAACAAACTCGTAGGATTGAGGAAGAATTCTTGGAAAACCTAGCTTGTTCTTGCCTATTCTTGAGAGCCTCTTTTGTCTTGGAGAATTTGAGAGTGAAGAATGATAGAAAGGGCTTGAAGGCTGATATAAGTCCTTTTTCATCCCCAAAATGACATAGTATAGGAATAGAATGGATCAAAATGACATGACCTACGAGACCTCGATTATAGGCCATAAATTAGTCTATGGGTTGTAAGTCCCTTCATATGATGGCATATCTGAAAATTCTAAAAGCTGACTTTGTTGGATTGAAAACCACGAGCATTAGTACAGGCCGTGAAACAACCTATGGGCCATGGTTGGACTCACAGAGTCCTTCCACACTTAACCATTTTCACTCACCCTTGGCCTCATTCCACGAATGACCTTGTTAGAACCCATATATTGGTGTTTTGGTACCATGGCCAACTTTGAGATTAAGAAAACATTCTACTCCTACTAGCCTTCTACCCTAATATGCGCTTTCCACGTTGCAAAGGCCATGTGATATTATACACTTATACATATATGAGGGAATAGATGAAGAACATTTCATACTTAGAAAAAAAATAGAGAAGCCTGTGAACAGTAACCCAGTCACTGTTTGCTACAGTGATCCGTCAAAAATTTTTGGGTTTTTGATTCTTCTCCAATTTTAAGGCTTGAAGCTTGGTATATGGGATACCCCAAGAGTTGTAGAA